>CM053788.1:405961648-406226648 GCA_028749045.1 Cupressus sempervirens | reverse complement strand
TATCATCTTTCCATATTTATCTTTGATAGTGCAAGTCTTCTCTATAAATTGTAGTTGATAACCTTTATGCACCATTGTCCAACACTCAACAAGTTATGTTTTAAACCATTAATAAATTAAACATCATTAGTATAAGTTTTTCCATCAAGAGTAATAGATCTTATCCCTATGATGTGATAGGCCACATTGTTAACAACTCTAACAATACCTCCATCATGATTTCTAAATTTAACAAACTTGTTTATATCACCAGTCATACAATGTGAATATCAATGTCTGATTTCTTTTCAACTTGGGAAACTATAGCCTTTTCTTCTCTAATTTATTTATCAAGATCATCTTCTTTAATAGTTACAAATCCTATCTCATCATCATGTTCACTCTAAACTCTTTCCTCAGATTCCTCATCTTCATTTGCATACAAACAATTTCTAGGTCTTCTAGGCTTAAAGTTTCCTTTATATTTTTTTCTCTCTTTTAGGATACTTAGATGCATAATGACCAAATTTTTTGCAATTCCAACATTCAAAGATTCTCTTACCATATGTTTATCTTCTTACAAGTAGGGCTATACCTTCTTCAATCATTTTGTCTTCTTCAGATCTAGTTCTATTGTTGCTAGAAAAATCTCCATGGGCGCTTGTACTTCTATACAAGCATGGATGAACACTTAAGGTATTAAAAGATGTCTCCACTCTTGTCAATTCTCTAGACTATCTCAAACTAGCTTCTTCTACTTCCAATCTTCCAAGCAAAGTTTCCCTGGTGAACTTCTAAGTACAATTTATCAAAAGCTCAATCATTTGGGATACTTTCTTGAATGGTGGTATAAAAGTTTTTAGAATCTTCCATACAATCTCATCTTCTTACTTGGATCCACCACATGATTTGATTCTTGCAAAAATGTCAAATATTCTACCAACATAGCTTCTTATAGATTCATCTTCCAACATGTTATCATCTTGATACAAGCATATCCAATTGTGTAATCTTACTCTTTTTGTATGATTATCTCCTTCAAAAGTAGATTCTAAAGCTTTACAAATATTATGAGATGTTATTAGTGATTTTACCTGATTGTATTCTTTTTTAGGAAGAGCCAATAGTAAGGCTTCTCTAGCTCACATATTGTACATGAACATATATCTTTCTACTTCATTGTATTCTTCAAGCTTCTCTTCTTTCACAATTTCCTTGTTACTCTTTCTCAAAATCTAGTAACCTTGATCCATACATAGAAAATGAGTCTTCATCTTTTCCTTCCAACTGTCATAGTTAAACCCATCAAACTTAGGACTATCTTTTCTAAAGTGACTCACCATTGATCTTCCAAAGTTGTTAAGCTTTATCTTCAAGGACTTAATTCTCTAATACCAATTGTTAGAGTATATAGTCTACCTATATAGCTGACAGGGGGAGGAAGGTGAATAAGTTATCCAACTATTATCATAATTATCAACCTTATTAATCCTTAACCATATGAGAAATATAATAAACAACCATGAAAAGATACTCATAAACAATAACACCAAATATGTTAACTAGGAAAACCCTTGATCAAAGGGAAAACCCCGATGGGGATGGTACCCACAAAATGATGTACTAATATAAATATTCCTTTTTTATAGGATGGACCCTATTAGGAGTCTATGAAATACATTAAGTATATATCATTCCCTTTTAGGAAACTCTGAATCCCTATTAGGAGATTCCAACTTTGTTAGGAGTTTTAGAGGGTAGATGGACCCATTGTGCAAACAATTATAGGAGCAAGACCAATCAACCCACTATCCAAATGATCTATATATTATTCCTTGCAAACTAATGTAATTAAACTATACTTCTCCTTCCTCTTTGTTTGTCCTATCAATCATACTTTTGCTCCTTCTAATCTCAATACCAAATCACCAACTTTGCATCCAAGAATCCCTTGGATCACTTACTCTCATTTACCAAATACTCTACTCTTTTTCATACTCTTCACACTTCTTCAATCACAATCACACATATGAACCAAGGAAAATTCTTTCCTTTTATACCATGTCCTCAAAAAAATTCCTTGAGTCGGCCTTGAGGCTTTCCAAATTAAATATAATAGGACCACATTAAGATAATTAAATATTTTGCAACTACACAACACTATCAGCTAATAGTCTATACAATTTATTACATGTGTGACTCTAGGACTTGTAAACTCACTAACATCATCATTATATTGTCTTCTATCTTTTGTAACTTCCCATATCATGAATCTATCTCTTTTAGGAGATACAACTTAATCATCAAAAATTGCTCATTAGGTAATTTGTCTTTGTGCTACTCTCTATAAATCAAACATATCTTCTACATATCTTTGACTTAGTTCATGTGCACTTAACCTTGGCATCAAAACACAGTGTAGAACATTTCCTTAACTACACTTCACCTAAAAATCAAACCTCCATTAGAACATACCAATCATGCCACATGAATACCAATTCTTAGGATACCCCCCCAAAGGAATACCATCAGCATTCATGGTAACACATTGAGGATTATGAGAGACATAACTCAAGAAGCTAAGAAAGAGAGTGAAAAATTGTGGAAGACGATATATCATTTGAATGAGGAACCAAGAAAGGAAGATGATACCTAGCCAAATGAGCATATACAACTATATAGTAAAGATATTGTGGCCATAGTTAATGAAGTAATAGATAATATTCAATAGATGGTGAAGGGAACTAAAGAAAGAATAGAGATTGTTGATATTACTAAGAATGATACAAATGATTCTATCAATAAGGATCAAGATGTCATGGATAGTGTTGAGCATTAACTAGAGGAGACTCTTATTACCGAGTCAATGTCAACACAATTGATGAATGAAGCACCTATCCTACAAAAATTCCATGGATACTCAACCCCTACAAAGACCAATGGTAATGTAAATAATTATTTTGATTTTTTAAAATTATTTAGCTAATAATATGCCCAAGGATACAGATGATACAAATAATTCCACCAAGAAACCTAAAGATATGAATATGGATGATGAGCTAAAGGCAACCGAGAAGAAGGATGGAGATAATGTTGCCACCAAGTTAAATAAAGATGCAATTATTTATAATGTTGTAGGAATATCTATTGGGGCACAATCAAATAGAACATTGGGAAATTCATAGGAAAGGGAAAATAAGACAAAATAGAAAAGGAAAAATAAAAATAGAAAGATATATAATGTTCAATACATAGAAAGATAATAATGATCAATCTACTAAGGAAGAACTTAATCAATAGGAAGTAAACATTACAAAAACTAAGGCACTTGCATAGAAAAAGAAGAATGTAAGGAAGGAAGATAAACCTTATAATATTGAGAAACCAAAGAAAAACAAGGAGAAAAATGCTCTAGTGCAACAAAAGGCATCATTAACCATGAGTTTAACAAAGTTGGATGAAAAATAGCCTATCTTAGATCAACTTGTCTCATTTATTGAACAAGTAAATTTTTGAAGTCTTAATTGAAAAATTAAGATACTGAGGGAGGGGTGAATTAGGTTTTGTAACAATTTTACCTTTTCTCACAACTTTATTGATCTTGTAGGTCTCTATTTTACCAAATTTACCATCTCATATCTAATGCATGCATAACATAACTTGTAAATTAATTTTTAGTAACATGTAAATCTAATCTATCAACCACATGTATGAAATATAAGAACATAACACAAATATTTAGTTACCCAAAAACTCTCCAAGGTGAAGGTAAAACTAGTGTGGGGATGAGGCCCACAAATCTTCACTATTGTAGTAATAAAGTTAACATGTTAGGGTTACAATGTTGATCACCTCTGATGATCTAGCCTATGAGGATTCTGCCCTATTAATATATTTTGAGACTATTAGGTCTCACCTTGTGAAAGGATTTTACATGTACAACAAAGTAAGGACTTGGTTAAGAGAGTTACAAAGATCTATTAAGAGCACTCTGTTAAGAGATTATCCCTCACTCAATTTGTTAAAATTGATTCAGTACCTAATCCTCAATCTACTTTGAAAATATGGTTTTGGATGTCTTCCATTCAATTTTATTTAATCTCTGGTCTAATATAGCTTTACTATTCTTCACTGGTGGATAAGGTCTCTTCCTTTGTTCTACAATAAAAAAACTCAATATTTTTTCCTTCTTCAAAAATTTTGCACTTCCACACTTGATCTTCTCTATGATCACACAAATAGCTTGCTCATCTCATCTCACCATCGTATCAAAATACGTTTTGATCTTCTCTATTTAAATATTTCTTAAAGATTTTTCTAGATGCTTCCATATTTCGTATCTTTATCTTATTGGTTGATCACAACACATAGGGATTTGTGATCCACATCATAAAACACATCATAGCCTCTATAACAACCTCTACAAGTATTAAGTATCATTTCAAGGTTGGTCTAAAATGATTTACCTCAAATTTTGTATCATTCTTCATTTAAATGTCAATTCCACATTACTCAGCACTTACTATCTCTAATACTTGACATTCACTATTATTGTTGTTGATGCTTGGTTTCTATAGTGCTTGACACCTTCTATATAACTTGGCATCAAAGTGCTCTAACTTCTTGGCAATCATTAGGCTCATCTTATACTGAAAATACTCTATGACTAAAGGCTTTCTCAACTCCTATAGATCTCAACATATAAATTTTTATTTACAAGTCTTTATATGACTTGACCTATATAGAGTAGCTCAGTTGCAGTGATGATTGTTTGACTCTGCCTAGTATATGACTAAGTGTTTGACACTAACAGATAATAATAGTTAAAGATACAAACAATCTCCCCCTTTGACATTAGTGGAAAAAATAGTTTTTCATGATTACACCATTACAATGATAATATGAGTACTCCCCTAAGCCTATGACTCAGTTCATATATAACTACAAAACTTTTTCCAAATAAACAATAAACAATATAACAATGTATATATGTACATACCATGTTTGTCTTTAGAAATTTGATCTCTAAATTTTGATTTTGATTGACATTCCCCCTTTTCAATAATTTTCCATTCAAAATATGTAATCATCATTACATTTCCCCTTTGTTTTTTTCACTTATGGTTGATGTTGGGGTTGAATGGGTAGAATCAAACTATATTTTTCTATGAATAGTTTGTGAACTTGGTTAATCACAGAAATTGCATGATCCCAAGGGATTCTAGTTAATTCTAAAGTATGATTCTATAACTCCAATCTATCTACCAGAATAATTAAACTATCAGCAAGTAAAATATTATGATCTTCTTGAATAAGATCTTATGTCGACTTCAATTCACGTTGCATGACCTCCAAATGAGGTATCAACATGGATTAGATAGAGATAAATTTTGATGTCAACTGCTATCACCTTTCTAAAGTTCAACTAATTTTCCTTGAGAAAAAAATAATTTATTATAATGTCTTGAGTTGAATTTAGCTAACTATGAAATGATGTTGCTTATTTTCTACATTTCAGCTTGAATCCGTTGGATATTTTCTTGAAGATCACTAGTGAATCTTGGCACATCACAAAAAATGTTATATGTTTTATATAAGTTCCTCAGTATTCTATACATGTCATTCTTGCAATTCAATTTTTTTCTCAACAATGGTTGTGGAGATTTTTACCATAGCCTTATTCTTAAATTTCTTGGCTGAACATGCTATCAATTTTTTATTTACTTCTATGTCTCCAACATTTATGTGTTCAAAAATATGTACAAGCTGGGAAATAATTGGGGCTTGCCCTTCAAAATTATGTATATAAAATTCATCAAAAAAAATGTCCTTCATATCATGCAACACTTGCTTATATTGTTGCTCCCTTCTCATCTCTTCATGTTTCTTCTTTTCACCCAAATTTCTTTCAACATGATAGTTTGTTCAAGAGTAAGATTTTCCAAATCCCATTTTGACATCTTAATAACTTCATCTAGACTAACTTGAATATCTGGAGTGCTATCCTTTATTTCTTTCCCTTTTAATTAGGGATGGAGTGATGTTGCTCAGTACTACTTTTGGAGTGGGTGAGGGGGTGTCACCACTCAGTCTTGTTGGAATACCAATGCATGAAAGACCAATAGTATCATTTGATGGTGCTATGTTTCCTCCTTATGTTCCTTAATTTAAGGTTCTTCCACATTTTTCCTTCTTGACCTTTAGTAGAAATTTCTACTCTTGTGTCTATATTATATTTTTTTTCCTCTTGTTTCTCTTTCTTTGCATATGAGGGCTTCTCTTTCTTAGTAACTAGAGTGTCAAGTGTGGTGGCATGAATAGGTGAAATGTTGCCTTGTGAACTTAGCACACTTGAACTCATTTCATCACTTTGATCATCTTGTATGGTCACTATCTCAATTTATTTCTCCTATGTCACTTATTTAGTGATGAGACCAAAATAACTCTTCCAAAGTAACTCATTCTTCTAAACTATAGCTTCAATCTTGTTATGTAAAATCATAAAAATTATGAACTTATGAAAAAATTAATTCCTATATTTTTCCAAAAATGTTTCTGTCTACTCCTTTGATAAATCAGGCATAATGCTAATGTGTCTTCCCTAATATCTTTCTTTAATGTGGATGCATGTTTCCACCTTTTATATATTCTATTGAACGAATAAATAGGAATCTTGTTCTCTACTTTAGTAGGAGCCAATTTATTATTTTCCATCATATCTACCATGGCCTCCTCAACTTTAATTCTATCAATATTGTCCAAAGTGTCATATTTTACAAATCTAAAACTAGATAATCCTATAGAGCTTCGTAGTTAGAACATACTTTTACAATTTTATTCTCTCCTCTAGGTACTATAGCTAGTTCATTTGAATTTTTTTTCTTTGTACATCATCTTCTTCAACTTTTTTCTTCTTGACGAATCTTCTCTTCTTTAGCTTGCTCATAGGAGCTTGTGAATTTTTCTTATTTGCACTTGAGCCACTTGGTTTAGTAATCTTTAATACTCCTTTCTTTGTAGATGGCTCGACACTAGTTACTACTACCCTTCTCCTTGGTTTGGTTGGTGATGGAGGAGAGAGGAGTGCCACCATTGTCTTCTTTTCAACTTTCTTTTCTTTACGCTTAAAAAAAAATTTTCTTAGTGAGTGGTGTCACAACAACTAGGGCTTTACCCTGATTTGCTTCTTCTTCATCCTCTTCCTCATCACCACTATCTTTCTCTTTATCTTCTCCAAGACCTTGTGTGAGCTACAAAGGTTCTTTGCCTTTACCTTTTGTAACTAGTTTTTCCTCTAGGTCGTCAATCATTGTCTTTATTTTCTCCTCTTTAGAAGCTATTTTGATAACACTAGTAATTCTTGCCTTAGCTTCTTCATACTTTCCAAAAGGTTCCACTTTACTAGCAATCTCTTCTTTGAGTAGTGTAACAATGTTTGCACTCACTGGGTCACTATAAATTTCATAATCAAATTATTTTAGCCATGCCTTCCTTGGCTTTACTACCTTAACAAATGTGTTATTTGTGTCCACTAAAAAGTATAAAATATTATAGTATTTCATGAACAATTCTTCTGGTATTCTCATCCTCATCTTCATTTTACGTTTGAATTCTTCAAAATATGTGTCCATGACATTTTCATAATTTTCTCCTAAGTTATGTACTCACTAATTTGTCTTGTCACTTGTTTTCCTTGCTCCCAAAAATTATTACCAATACCAAGAAAATACTTTTGATCATAAAATAAAATACACATAACAAGCAATCTAAACTTACACATAAAGTTCTTCACTTTCCTAATGGCTATCAAGTTTTCTACCAAATGAAGATCATATTCATGATCTTTCATGAGAATCTTCCACGCGTGGTTGACTTCCATACGTGGTACACTGTTCAGTCTACTTGATTGATTGAATTTGTGAGAAATTACTCTCACTATGAGTTCAATTAATGTATTAGTGATGGTAGAGATGGACAACCCTCATCCATTCCACTCAACCTTTGTATTTGACTCAATTTCTTCACAACTTAGACATCACATATTATTGTTCTTGTCTTGAGTGGAATAGCTTGTAACCTTGTGAATCATCTTCTTAGTTATCTCAATTGGTCCATTGTGTAGCCATAGCTTCATATCATGGATCTTGCCTTGTACAACCTTGATCCATTCAATCTTAAAGTTCCTTGGAAACTCTAGGGCATGAGTTAACCCTTTTCTCTAAATAATTTTGAATTTTTCCTTCAAAAATCCTTTGTCACACAATTTTTCATATGCCTCCCAAATTTCATAGTCACCAACTTATCTAATCTTACACATGTAACAACTTCGTACATCATGGATCATGATTAGTTTAGGTGGTATCAAAAATAATGCACCCATTGAATTGCCTTTCTTCACAATCTCAAGAATAGCACAAAATTTAGGTGGAGGACAATTATCACTCCTCACCAATTGAATGTTAATTACCTCTTCTCCTTGTCTCTTTCTTGTGGATGATGAAGCTATCATATTTATCTGTTAGGTTTTGAAACTTATTTCTCTAAATAACTCAATTTTTTTCTCAATCAAACTTATGTTTCAAATTGTATCTTAATCACCTTAAGATCTCCTTTGAAAAATATTTAAATTTCTCTATGATCTCAAATTTTGTATGCAAGGTGTTAGAGTAAATTGGATTTTCCCAATTTCTTTATTTACTTAAGTATACTTAGGTGATTTTAGTTTATTTGTTTAGGCAATATTGAGAGATATTATGAGACATGTATTTAATTCCTCATAGGAATTAAAAACATGTCTTCATTTCTCACATGGTACCTACCTTTGGTAGGTGCCTAACTTTGACTCATGCATATCTAAACAAGCTATGTCACATGTAATAGATTACAAAGATTGCTTAGACCAACACATATTGAACATATTGTAATTATGTTCTTATTCTTTGTGTTCATGCTTCAGTTCTTCTCGTAGCTTGTATTTTTCTTTTAGATTATAGTCTTGGCTCTTTTGGATTTGTTATACAAATTCTAACATGGTATTAGAGCCTTGTATTTGAAAGCTACTCACTTGTATTTGAATATCTTTGGAGTGTTTGACTGATTAAAAGGATTCAGAGGTTTTCCAATTGGATATGCAGAGAAGCTTTTGTTCAGAGCAGCTCGGGCCCAAACTGACCTCATAATTGGATTTTTGGCAATCAAAACCCTTGGCACATGAATCAAGGTAAAATAATTATTTGTAAAAATAAAATTAAAAATTGTATTTCACCAATGTTTTGTTGATTTTTTTTATTGCACCATGTGCATGTGCAAGTTTTTTTATTTATTTAAAAATATATATTTCTATATTTTTAAAATACTTTTTTAAATTATTTTGTGGATACTTTTTTTGTGTAAATTTTTCATATATATATGTTTTTCAAAGAAATTTTTTTAAAATAGTGTAAAGTTACCTGCCTACTTTTTGGAGTGTGGATTTTGCCCCCTAAAAATTTTACAAAAAACTCCCAAGCGCTACCAAATTGCACCTCATGGCCACCATAGCATCTCTCATAGTCATTCTACCCACCAAATCCATTGAAAAAGCCATCCACGTGGTCTCTAGAAAATGCATCTTGTGCTAACTCTAACCTCCACTATGTCACCCCCTGGCCTCTCTGCCCAACTGTGGACTCTGCCTATGACCTCTGCAGGCACCCCTATAGGTAAGGCATTTGTTGCTTCCACTATAAGCCTCAACCTCCAACCTTGTGCCCTTTCTTGTGGCATTGTCAACACCACCCATGTAGCTAAACCCTCTTGCCACTACCGCCAAGCCACCCTTGTGATTACCAATAGCTACTCTTCTACCACTAGCCCAAGCAACTTTCGAAAACAATCATGAGGGTACTTTTTTGGCATGGGGGTGATTTTTTCTGGCAACAACCATATGGATGTCAAATTGGTTTCCATGAAATGTTGACATCAGCATGACATCAACACTTTTTAGGCCTTCTACCTGCCTTTCTAAACCATAAGGAGTAATGCTCAATTTTTTTCTCATATCTTGAGCATCTGGACTCCATTTTTAGAAAATGAGATTTTGTCAAAAATTTGATTCCAAGACCATCATGATGGTGTTGTTTTCATTAGATTTTTCTATTATTTAGATATTGATTTTCACTGTCAAAGGCCAAACTCTTTTCTTTGCACTATGGATATTGTATCTTGTTCATCTAAGCTTCATTTTTCAGCCAACAAAAAGGTGTTGGAAAGCTCTTGCCTTCTTCAAAATTCACAAAGTGGCAATTGTATAAGTACTAATTTATAACATTCCAAAATAATTTCATCTTGGAGGGGATGATTATTGATTTAGTGAAAAGGTGGGTTGTCTCATCCATTCTTGCATACTTTTGATGCATTCCATCATTTGGCAAATTTAATCATGTCTCATGATTACATTAATCATTTTATACTTAAGCTAAACTTAGAAAACTATATGTTATGGAAACAAGGGATAATGAATCATTTCCTTGAGCAAGATCTACTGCCCTTATATCTCCTGGGACATGTTCCTAAGCCAAGAAATTATGAACAGAAAATAGCATGGTGGAATTGTAATGACATGGTCTATGGACTAATATTTCTTACTATATCTAAGGATATTTTACACAATATTGAGCACACAAAGTTCCCTTTCATTGCTTGGAAAATCATCTAAAAGTGATGTTTCCTTAGATAGCCAGGCTTACTATGGATGAGACTAAAACTTCTATTACCCCATCTCATTTGGATGCATCTCACTTGGATGATCATTTTGGTGATCATTCTTCTATTGTTGCTTCTACAAAATTGAGTTTTGTTTCTTTGAAAGCTTCCAATAATTCTTTGCAACAATTTATTCATTGTCTTCTAGATATTTTTCCTTTAGATGACATACTAACAGACATTGCAAGATTGTTTATGGAGTCACACTTTGAGGATTCAAAAGACGTAATCAACAACATTCATCTTCTCTTTGAGGATGGTTCTTCTTTAGCTATTGTGAGAGAATAGTCTATCTCGCATCATTCTCATTAGTATCATTCCTTTGAGTTTTATGTAATTAAGGATACTTTTCAAGCACATTTGGAGGACATCTATTCAAGGAAGATATTTGGGTCTTTGGAGATTGACATTCACAAATCTTTAGCTTCACTTGAGAACTCACATTGCATGATTTTGTATGATCATACTCATGTGTTGGAGATTTCTCTTCTGACTTCCTATCCACAATGGGAAGCATTCCTGCATTTATACATGGTATATCTTCTTCCTTAGGGGAGAAATGTTGTTTGTAGGCATTGGACTATGTTTGGCCTTTGGACACTTACACTAATAGTTGAGTTTACCCTTGATTCAATGCACATCAAAGACCATGAGACAAGACAATTTTTTTGCACTAAGATTGTTGATCGTACTTCTTTCTTGTACTCCTCACAATTTAGTCCACCATCTCTACTTTCAAAGAATCACTCTCCTTTTTCACAAGAGCCAATTGAGGTGATGTTAGGTCACTTGAACCTTTGTATTATTCTTGAGATTTGTGTTGTGACTTCCACACCTCTTCCTCCTATTTAGATGGAACAAGATTCCTTTTTAGCACTACCTAACATTACAGCTCCATTCATCAACCACCTAGTATAGTTTTTGTAGATATTTCATAGGACATTCATCTCCTCTCTGATGATAGATTCAACACAGCAATTATCACATCGTCATTGGAGATTCCATTTCAGGATTCTCATGCATACTACTTTAAGCATTAGCTCATACTTTCAATTTCTCCTCGCATTCTGGGGCTTCCTCTTCTTTTTCCATTACCTTTTCTACTTCCAAATTGGAGCCACATTGTTTTGATTAGCCACACAAGATTTCTACCATTCTGGGGGCTATGGAGTCTTGATTCCCTCTCCAAGGGTTTATTGTTGTACTTATGATTTTGAGAGTCTCTTAAAACTTTGTACTTTCTTTTTCAACTATCTCTTTTTGGAGTAGAGTTTTTCCCATTGGGTTTTCTCTATTTCTCCACTTTATAGAGATTTGGTTGTGATTGGGTACCTAATCAGACCTTGTTGCTAGGACCCAAGTTTGTTTGCAGTTGCCTTGCCTTTCGTGCATTCTTTGTAGCTGCATTGTAAGCTTAAGTATGTTTCCCAAAGTTTCACTTGAGGGGAGGTGTTAGAGTATATTGGATTTTCCCAATTTCTCTATTTACTTAAGTTTACTTAGTTGAGTTTAGTTTTTTTTGAGGTAATATTGAGAGATATTATGAGACATATATTTGATTCCTCATAGGATTTAAACACATGTCTTCATTTCTCACATGCCACTTACCTTTGGTAGGTGCCTAACTTTGACTCTTGACTATGAAAACAAGCTATCTCACATGTAATAGATGACCAAGATGGCTTAGACCAACACATATTGAACATATTCTAATTTTGTTCTTATTCTTTTTGCTCATGCTTCAATTCTTCTTGTAGCTTGTATTTTTCTTTCAGATTATAATCCCAGCTCCTTTGGATTTGTTATACAAATTCTAACACAAGGTGTAAAATAATGTCTTTGAATTTTTAATATATACTTCTTTTTACTTGAATTATGGTCTCCATTAATGTTGAGTACTCTGATAGGTGGAAGCCAGTTCTCTTGGTCGATATTTTTCCTTTTGAACTAGTTCTTTACTATACATCTTGGTCTACTCCATCTAACTCATCCTATACATTAGTTTGGCATCTAAAGTACTCAATCCATATTGCAATTCTTGGTCAATATAGACAATTTTATTAATGTTTGGCACTAACTGTGTAAATGATTCTTTTGCACTAGTCTTTTCATATATCTATTCTTATGCATCTTTTCTTATACAGTTATGAACTTTTTCTCATTTATGTTTGGAACTAATGTAAGATATATTATTAAATATGTAGTTCCTTACATACCTTTCTTGGTTAGTTTGAGATTATATGATCACCTCCTCCATTGGATTGGGTGATCTCAACTCTGTTTATTCTACTATTTCCATCTTCTACCTTTTTCTTCCAAGTTTTTTCCATCTCATTCCTTGTTTGTTCAATGTCCACTTTTCCTTTACCCTTGGTTTTATTATGATTTGATGTTGGTACTTGGGCCCTGCATTTTTTGCTCAAACGTCCAAACTTGTGACATTTGGAACATACATTGTTAGGTACGTAATTCTTCCTTTTGTTAGTCTCATAGGGCCTTGCCTATAATCTGCATCCATCTACTCTATGTCCATAATTTTGACAATTGTGACAATAGCCTTCAAATCTAGGTATAATAGATACATTCCTCATTCTTGATCTACACTCATTTATTTGATGTAATTACTTCTTGTAGTAAAAACAATAACTAGTAAACTTAGTTTTAGGGTTTTGAATACCATTTTTACTTATGTAGATGTTTGTACTATGACTAAGTTTTCTACAATGATAACATGTTGGCTTGCGCTTTTTTTTTTTTTCTTAGTTCTCCCCTCTTGGATGATTCTCCTTTTTTAGTAGATGAATGTTTATTTATATGACATGGTCCAAAAGTATTGCTAGATGATCTCAATAGCTCTTCAAAGTATTTTATTACTTCATTAGGCTTGTTGAATTTTTCATCAAGTTCTTTCTTAGTCTTCAGTTCATTCCTTAATAGGTCATTATGTGATCTTAGATTTTTTATTTCCACATCCTTTTTTATCAAATCTTAATTTGCAAGCATTAGTTGATTCATCATGTCGAGTTGAGCATTTGTAACCTTTTGCACATCAAATGACCTTTCTTCAAGTCTAATTACCACTTTCCTTGTGTCTTCCTTAGAGACAACCTTTTCTTCTTCTTCTTTCTTCTTATTTTCGGTCACTTCACATAGCCTCACTGACTAGATCTCATGTTCCCTTTTTAGTCCTTTGACTTATTCATTCAAGTTATTGTTCTTGCCTACTAGATCTGTAACAACTATATCACTCTCACTTGGATTTCTAATTTCAAATAGTCCTTAAGTATCAAATTCTTCATAATTCACCTCATTTAGATGAATGAACAAATCATTTTTCCTTTTTAGGGATTTCCTCAGTTCATGTCTTGCTACCTCAAGTTGCTATAGTATGAGCTAGACGTCAATCACTTGATTGTCAATAACTTTTCCCAAATTATTAGCCTCCATTTCCATGATCTAAACTCTCAAGCTATTAGAATTTTTTAAGAGAATCTATGCTTTGATACCAATTTTTGGAAGTCTTAATTTGGGAAACTAAGATACTAAGAGGAGGGTGAATCAAGATATGTAACACTTTTACCTTTTCTTAAAACTTTAGCGCATTCACCACATTTACCATCTCATATGTAATGCATGCATAACATAACTTGTAAAATTAAATTGTAGTAACATGTAGATTTATCTATCAATCACATGCATGAAATATAAGCACATAACACAAAGATTTGGTTACCCAAAAACCCTCTAAGGTGAACATAAAACTATGGTGGGGATGACACCCACAAATCTTCACTATTGTAGTAATAAAGTTAACCTATTAGGATTAAAATGTTGATCACTTTTAATGATGTACAGAGGTCTTCTAGCCCAGTAAAAGCTTTTGAGGTTGTTAGGTCTCACCTTGTCAAAGGATTTTACACTTACAACAAAGTAAGGACTTGGTTAAGATATTTTCAAAGATCTATTAAGACCACTCTATTAAGACATTATCCCTGACTAAATCTATTAAAACTAATTTAATACTAGATCCTTAGTCTATTGTAAATAGCTATTTTTGGATCTCCTCTCTTCAATCTAATCTAATCTCTGATCTGATAGAGCTTTACTTTTCTTCACTTCTTTATAGGACTGCTTCCTCTATTCTACAATAAGAAAAATCATTTTTTTTTTCCTTCTTCATAAAGTTCACACTTTCACACTTGATCTGCTCTATGATTACATGAATATCTTGCTTGCTTCTTCTCACCATCATATCAAAATAGGTTTTGATCTTCTCTATTTAGATATTTCTTAAAGATTTTTCTAGATGTTTCCTTTTTTTGCCTCTTCATCTGATTGTTTAATCATAGCACATAGGGATTTGTGATCCATGCCATAAAACATGCAATATCCTCTATAAAAACCTTTATGATTATTAAACATCATATCAATGTTAGTTTGATATAATTTACCTTAAATTTTTCATCATTCCTAACTTGAATTTTAATTATGTGTTACTTGATACTTACTATCTTTAATACTTGACATTCATTATTCTTGTTGCTAATGCTTAGTCTCTATAGTGTTCGACACCTCTTGTGTAACTTGGTATCAAAGTGCTCTGACTCCTTGAAAATAATTAGACTCATCTTATAGTAAAAATACTTGGAAACTAAAGACTTTCTTGACTCTTATAGAGCTCTTCATATTCATGTTTATTTACAAGTCTTTATATGACTCGGCCTATATAGAGTAGCTCAACCACAGTGATGATGATGACTGTCTAACTAATCTCCCTAGTATATGACTAAGTCTTTGACACTAATAGAAAAAAATATTTAGAGATACCAATAGTAAATTTATGAGATGTAGAAAACTAGGAGAAATAATGGAGAGGACTAAGAAAAGACTTCAGCATGAAATAATGGAGAAACTTAACTAGTCCATTGCAATTGATCAAGTTTAACTTGATAAATTTTCTACCAAGTTGGAGGAAATACTCAAGGATATTTTCTAATTTTCTAATAGTTGTGTGATTTTTCTCATTTCAGATAAGATATTTTGAGGAATTTAAACAAACTTGATGAAGAATTGAAAGTCAGTGCTAACAAGCTAACTGAAGAACCTTGCTCATTTCAGGTTCATTATCAAAAGATTAAGCACTTCATGGGACTATAGTTAGAGATAAGGAGAGAAGAGGATACGATTAGAGTAGAAATTCTTGAATTTCAAGAAATCCTCTTACCAAACTTGGAAGTGATGCAAAATAATGTGAAGAAGGCTAGAGAGTTGATAGAAACTCAAGAATGTCTTTAATCAATCATAGGATTGAACTCTCATCATAGATTAATTCACAACAACTAGAATTACAAGATTTGAAAGAAGAGTGGAAGACCACCTTGGAGAGTTCAAAGAGTGTACACAAAGTTTTATTTAACAAAATGTAAGTAAAACTTGTATATTAGTCTCATTTTTGGCATTATTGTCAAAAAAGGGGGATAACTATGCTACGTGAATTTAGTATGTAGTTAATATAGTATATGGAATTTTAATATGGAGATATAAGGATAAGAAGAGATAAGTATGATACAAATTTTGAAAAAAAAAATTCAAGAACAAGAAAATTGAGGAGTACAAGTTTAGGGAGAGACCTCTGAATTTTCACAAAGTACAATTTTAAGCACATGAACAAGTTTTTATCACTAATGCAAAAGGGGGAGAATGTTACTCCTAATTTAATTTAGCTATTGCCATTAGTAAAAAATTATGTTAAATAGAAATCTTGATTAACCCTCCCACCAAGAAGGAAAAAATTTACCATACAAGCATTCAAACACCGAACAAATATGGATACTGAGTGGAGAATAAGTTACCAAGAAAAATGATCATGAAGCATAGTAGTTACTTAGTGTATAGATACTAAGTAGTATAATAACTAAGAAATTTCATAATTGAGCATGACCATTACTAAGAAAAGAGCATGATTGAGCATGTTACCCCAGGGACACTATGTTTAATTGAGCTAACAGTGTTTACTAAGCAACACAGGATGATCATAAAATTTTGTAAATACACAAAATTTTATGTAGTTGAATCCTACTGAGATAGAATTTTTTTAGGAAGATTAAGGAGATGATTATGTGAGATTATTGGGATTGATGCAAGATTTTATGGATCTTGAGGTACAAGTATTAACCAATGAGATAATTTCTTAATATTTTTGATGATAAGGATGAATGAGGATTGTTGATTTGTTTGACAAGAATTGCATAATATTCCAAATGCTAATTAGGTCATGTATAATGGAAGCCACAAGATTTCTATATATAGATAGTTCAAAAATAGATTTGAGTTTGTTGAAGATTTTTTTAAGGAATGATAGCTTGAAGATCAAGCTAAGTCAAAGAAGAGTAGAGCTACTAAGAAGAGAAGAATGATAGTTTGGGTAGAATCCATCACAAGAATGTGATATATTAGTATAGAGCATATTGGATTTGAATAAGAAAAGTAAGTTGCATATTATCAGGTCACTCTATTGTTACTTTCTTACCATTATAGTAGAAAGTCTCCTAATCGAGTGGACTTAATAGTCTTGTTATGAAATCTCTTAACAAAGTGCATACTTGAAGAGTGTTACAAATTTCTTTAACAAGGTAGAATTTAGTAGGTCCTAATGTATTACTCCTAATAGCGTAAGTCACTAGAAGTGACATCATTATATTCCCTAATAGACAACCTTTTTACTAAAGTAGTAAAGGATTTGTGGGTATCATCCCTATTATATTTTCCCCTCTAACTAATGGTAACTATGTGACAAAATGAATGTGTTGTGTGTTGATTGGCTATGTGATGTGATTACTATTATAGTTTTTTATATTTACTTAATGGTATTCAACATTTAGTTTTTATGGTTATGCATGCAAAGAAAACTAAAATACTCAAAGATTGAAATGGTTTTAAGGGTTAAAAGTGTCAAGGAATATTGATTCACACCCAACCCCCAAGTTTCTTACCTTCCTTCCAACACAATTCTACCTGTTACCAACTATTTGGTGCTGCCACCACTTGGAGTAAACTACAACATTCACCCACCACATCAGTAATAGATGAGAATGACCCTTGTTGTCAACTACTTTATGTTCCCCAACAATCATATACCTCCTCATGTAGGCACAAGACCATCATACAGTGGGCTACCTATGGACTCTCAACCTAATGTAAAATTACAATAGTTCAACAATGCATGCAATATACAAAACTACAAATCCATCCATCTATACAACACTCACCCAATTACCTAGCTCCATAGTATGTGAAAAATTCACCCCCACAATAGTAGTACATCCAATCATATTTTTAGAAAATACATAATCATCTCCAAATGGTAGGGAAATTGTAATCTCAAGCACATCACTTCATGCAACAAAACCCACCATATTCACCTACTCCATTAGATACATATCATACACCAGGGCCACTTGGATTAGGGGCACTTCCTACAACACCTATATATATAGAGTTGAAAGAAATGTGGAACACTATCAAGGAACTAAAAGTAGGAAATGAACCTAAGACTTTCAAATTTGAGAATGTATGCCCCCATCCTTTCGATGGGTCGGTCACAACAACACCCATCCCAAAATATTTTGAGACACCAAAATTTGAAAAACTTAGGGGGAAAGGGAGACCCTATAATACATGTGAAAAAATTCTACATGTATTATTAGGAAGTGGAATACAGTGACATATTCCTCATGCATCTATCCCCAAAAATTCTTGTAGGCCCTACTCTAGAATAGATTTACCATATACCTTATGGAACTCTAAATATATTTCCAAAACATTTTGAGACATTTTTTGCACAATACATTCACTTAGTTGAGATAGACGTATCAGTGGTGGGCTCAGTCCACACAAAATATAAGGGAACCAAAAGCCTTATTGACTTCTTATAGAGATGGAAACCTCTCACAACCTAAGTATCATGAAACTTGTCTATAAAACAACTTCTTAAAATGTTTATCAGCAACACACACTTCAAACTTTCACATTGCATGCACTTAAAATGTCTTCAAACATAAAAGGATATTAGAGATAAAGGTATGGACCTAGAGAAGGGGCTCATTAAAGATGGGATCATAAAATTGTACAAAGAGAATACCTAAGATTGCAGTCATCCCAATAACTAATCTAGATACTAGAACAAAAACAAGAGCACAATGCCTAACAACTCTACTAACACAAAGCATATTCATGTGGTAGGCATCACTTAGGATCAATGAAACCCTACCTACCAATAACAAAAATCTTATCAACAAAAACAACAGTCCTATGAATAACAACTACCATATCACCAACATCTATATCAACAATAAGCATATCAAAAAACATGTAGGAACACCCTCAACATGCACCCTTAGCTCAAAAAAGTTCCATATCTATCATAGTAGGACAAAAACCATGGATCTAGAATGATCCTAAATGAGTTTTTAGTCCCCTTAGTGAACCTCTAAATCCTATATTTGATCAGATGGTGAAAAAAAATCTTGTGGTCTGTACATACACATTAACTTCATGACATTTTACCTAAACTCTTTTGGTATAATGAAAATGAATTTTTTTCTTATCATCGTGTAAAAGGACATGCTATGGTAAAATGCATGAAACTCAAAGACTTTGTGCAGGAGCTTAGCAAATGCAAACAAATAATTGGAGTAAATGCACAAACCTCTCCAAATGAAAGCTTACAAATCTACCAAAATGCATTCCCACCCAATAACAAGAACAAAGGAAAGGCACTTTCCAATAACAACAACACAAACAATAATAGTGACAATGGTAAACACAAACAAGGAAACTTTTGAGACAAAAAGGATTACATCACATGCTACATCAATTATGACAATATAATTGGATGTATAACCCAAGAGGAGCCTTCTATAAATGTCATACATGTCAAAAGCATTGAGTGTTGATGTATTTTTACAACCTCGTGCAGTCAAATAAATGTTTTAGGTCTACCCATAGTTGCTCCAATATCTTGGAAAACCTTTTGACACACCAGCCCAAAATCTTTGTCTTATATCTTCTCTAGACTAGTCTACTCTGTCAAGAAATGCTAAATAACACCTTCCATGATTCCTCTATCCTCACAGACATTAATTCAAAAGCATTGTGGCACATCTCTCTACATAATGTGCCCTCTCATTTAAAACCTCTAACATCCATGAAGTGGAGCCAGATCATAGCCTTCCACTCTTCCTATTCATGATGGTTGTCAGCTTTTCCATCAAAAGAGTCATGATATATCATGGGTTGGACCTAAAATTATGCACCCTAAAATTCATCAAATAGAAAGGGTTCAATGAAGGAGACATCATGGATGAAATAATCATAATCAAAGCATACAATAACCTTGAAAATACATCAAAGGGTATTATACTATTGTCTATCAAAGTTGGCC
Source organism: Cupressus sempervirens (assembly GCA_028749045.1). NCBI lineage: Eukaryota > Viridiplantae > Streptophyta > Pinopsida > Cupressales > Cupressaceae > Cupressus > Cupressus sempervirens. Next base: position 406,206,484 of record CM053788.1, on the reverse strand, counting down.
TAGTTATTCAATAAATTGTATGCTACATGGTTGATGCAAGCCTAACATAAGACATCCTCCTCACCTAACCTTGGATTCATCTAATAGAGGTCATCCCATCCACATATCATTAGTACACAATTTTTTTGCATCATGGTACTAAGATAATAATTCATGTTGATCCTTAACCTTTTGCATACTGCAATGCATCATAAGTATCCTACAACAATCATTTCCCTAGGTAAAACATTGACACTTATATCATCAGATCTTCCAACAATTTTCATGATCCATACCCTATCTACTTTTAAGATCAACCACCAAAGATGTGGTGAATATATCCTAATAGATTTATTTGTAGTCAATGCCTTACCCCTTGATCCACATACACAAGGGTTTCCATCAAATCAACAATTGAAGGATATTGCACCACAAATCAAGCATGTTTGACCTTGCACATCTGTCTGCAATGGTATATTAAATTAGAAATAAATGGCCATAGATATCAAAACCTAGTTATACAAGGAACAATATGCAAAAGAAGAATTCCTACTTGACTATCTAATAGACAAATATCTAGCCCATTCACATTGACATGCAAAAAAAAAAAGGATTATCAATGAGGAGGGCTAGGCCCAAAAAAAATAGGAACTACATAACCTATAGAGGCATATAATCAAGAAAAACTCAAAGGCCTTGATTTGGGACTACTCATACCTAGGGGAATTAATAAGAATGGTCATGCTTTCCTTAATATCTAGAACAAACTTGTTGAATTTAAAGACATCCCAAAAGAGATAGGAAAGAGAGTCCATGTGATATCCCCATTGACATCTTCCTAGGAGAATCTATACTATGAGAACTATCCATTTACCTCATTAACATCCCACTGATACATTGTGAACTCATAGATTGGGGCCAATCAAGCATGTTAGGCATTGACAACTTCCTTAGCTAGAAAACACTCTTAAGAGTCATGCGAGAAGAGGTACCACACAAGAAAGAAAATATGCCATCTGCATATGTTTACAAGATCAACCCAAAGATATACTTTGGGCAGTAAGAATTCTCTAGTCACAAAATTGCAAAAAAATTAAAAATAAAAAGTCAAAAGTCAAAAAAGAAAACAAAAGAATCTCTTGGTGAAAACTTCTCTAGAGCACCATTAGACTCAATAAAAAATGTGGGAAAAATAAAAGACATATTTGAAGGTGAAAACCTCCTTGAAGCAATAGGGGATGGACATTACTTCCTTCCACTAGTACACACTGAAAGTATCATCCATCTTGATAGAAGAAATAGATTTGGTTAACATTAGCACAAAAGAGCTTCCTAGGACCACCCACATATTAGAAAACTTACATGAACTGCAAGAGGCATGCCTTGTTGAGGTCCTTTGAGAAAATATTGGCAGATTTTATTGGTCATATAGAGACATGCCATAATTAGATCCAACACCAGTTGTACATAACTTTGTAGTATTTCCAAACACTAAACCTATCAAATAGAAGCTACAAAAGATGCATCCAAAAGTACTCTTACTAATGAAGGCAGTGTTGGCTTTTGATTTGACAAAATTTCAACAACCTCTTAAAAAGATCAAAAAACCTAAGATTTAGCTAGAAACCATAATGGGCATTTTGAGGAACACGATAAGAGGACCAACTAAAAAAACTCTAATATCTTCTCTACTTTGAACTCTACAAAATTCAAGCAAGTATACCTAGGAATTCACTCTTTATATCTTTAAACTTCAAAATCTCAACATTAATTCCAAAAATAATAATGATTGCCTTATTTTCTTCTAATTCTAGGACTATAACAGAGATGATAAATGGTTATTTTATCAAACCCTAGAACTCCATGAATCAAGTTTAGGCTCACACTTTAGTTCTTCAACAATAAAATAGTAAAGGATTGATTTTATAAATAATTTATACTATAGAAACATTCTAAATAGATCAACTTTTGTGGATGGCCAATGCTTTATCCATTGGGCTATTAACTTCATAGGAATTTGACATCTATTATCAATTCTATCTTAAACACTTTGTGCTAAGAATATCTATATTCATTTCCAGATCTCATTCTTATCAAAATCTTCAATAACAACTAAAGAATTCTTCAAATTTACATTAATCATTTACATAACCCATTAGATTATTAGCAAAAGTAAACTAAAATATAATTCAAAATGAATTAGAACTAAAATTTAATAAACTTTGCTATTAAACTTTGGAGAATTAAATGGTAACAAAGGAAGAGACAAGATCTAAAAATGAACCACCAAGTTTATGCATCTTTGTATTAATTTATTTGAAAGCATTAGTAGGGTCTAGTTAGAGTGTAGTTGATAGTTTCATAGCATAGTTGGGAAGCTAGGTGTAGACAATGGCACCCACATAATATAAAACTGAAATCTATACTACCAAGTGTACTATAATAGTGCCATGTGTGCCCTTGGAGCACTTGGGGCCCAAAATGGCACAATTGGTAGTTTTGGAAAGTAATTGGTCAAGAAAGAACAATAGAGAGGGGTTAAACTGAGTCTTAGGCCCCTAAAATAGCTTCCTAAGGCCCCCAGGTTCACCCTAACAGCACCAAGTGCACACTTGCGATAGAGAGCTACAAAAATGCATAAATGAAACACATAGACTTGTCAATATACCTCCTAATTAGACTAGATGTGAAAAATTATTAGACAAGCATTAGACTCCTTCAAATGAGCTCATTCCTTGCATCTACAAGCATAAAAAAAGAAAACTCAAGTTAGTAAGAATGATATTCATGTTAGGTTCATCAATTGTATGACTAGAAAATGGGTTAAAACCTAGCATACTATGAGCATCGACAAAACTCAATAAAATACACCAAACACTTCTAATCTACCATGAAAACTAATTAAAATAAAAGAAGTAAACATAAGAAAAACCTCCTCTTCAATTGTAGTTCCCATGTCCTTATTTCTTCTCCATTTTGATGTAGCTCTAATTGCCTATAGTGCACACAATTGAAAGCAACATTCTATGATGGGATGAATGCTATTGAGAATACTAGAAGTGTGGCTTGGGTGTAATATGAGAATAGAGATTCTAAGGATTGAAAATGAATTCAAGATTGTTGGAATAATTTATAATAACTAAGAGGGGGGTGAATCAATTATCTAAGGTCCAAATGTACAAATAAAACTTTTTAGTACTTTAAAAATTCATATCCATAAAACCATATTATGTATACATCCATTTGAACATCCAATACCTTAACTTAGTAGGTCGCTATCCTAGGTCAAAATAACTTTACAAAATGTAAGCATGAAATACCACAAACTCATTCACACAATTTGGGAAAAACCACCAGTATCATGCTACTAATTTTCACTCTTCTGAAGTAGTGCCTTGTTAAAGGCCTACCTTGTTAAAGGCCTGCCTTGTTAAAGGCCTGCCTTGTTAAAGGCCTGCCTTGTTAAAGGTTACAATACACATTGTTAAACTTGACCTAGTTAAAGGATTTCAATCACCCTATTAGGAGTGAGTCTTGTTAGAGGACTTTAGAACATTCCATTAAAATGTTGTCTCATTAAAAGATTTATAAATAACTGCTAGGTCAACCTTAATCCAAAGGATTTATCTAGACTAATATAATTGTGAGAAAGTAACAATGGTACTTGATCTAATAATAAAACACAACTTACTTGTAGATTATAGATCACTAGTTCAGTCCTCCATTCTACTTGGCATTCATACTCTTCATCTTTGACAAATTGTTCACTCTTCAAGAATTCAATCTCTTATGCCTTCTTGTTTTGCATGCCAATTGTAGACTCTTTTGTTCAACCACCATATAAAGCAACACCCTAGACTTTTGTCTTCCTTAAGTTCTATCAAATGAAAATTGTTGCTTCTGGCCTTCTATCTCTATAAATAGAGAATTAAGGTCTTTTTTCATTTAACCACAATCCTCCATTCTATGGTTAGGTATGATTCAATGAATCTACCTATTTTTCCATTTTAGTCCCTTTTAGAAACTTCTTCTACAATCCTCTTTGAATTCACCTCAAAATGGTTTATCTTGAATTTTGTGCCACTAGCTCATCATAGAAATCTTCCACACACTTCACATAATTCAAGAAATCAACTTTCTTAGCTTAGATTTGACAAATATTTGATTTAACACTTATTGTTGTCACTCAACATCTACACTATTCACTTGATAATAACAGTCTTCTAATGCTTGGCCAACATTGGGTTGCTCGGCATTAACTACATATTCTTAGCTTGGTCACCAATATTATTTACCTAATGCTCAGCACTAACTAAATTTTACTGACAGTCGGTACTCACTATATTTTCTAACACTCGGCACCTACTAATTTTTTCTCGTCCTAAACTAAGTTTTCTCAGCTTACATTGTTTGCTCAGCCAGGCTTGGCAGATATGTTTTATGAAAACACTTCTTCTTGGCTTAACTAAATTAACTATTCACTTTAGCCTTAAGTAGATCAATAATACATCATATCATCCATGTCTTACTTGGTTTTGGTGCTCCTTTTATACACCAAATAACTCAACCTTTCTCTAGGTACTCTTGTTATCCTATCTTTTCAAATCCTCTTCATCAACAAAGAAAATGATAGCATTCAAACCAAAAAGTAGTTGTCTCACAAGCAAGTAGAAGGTTTAACATCATTGACAAAATAATGATTGTTCCATGATAGGTTCCATACTTCAAACAATCTCTTTTCAACAATCTCCCTCTTTCGCATTGATAGAAAACCACTACCAAAAACAATACCCAAAATAAATTAATACCTTGTATTGAAATATATCCCTCTATTAATATATGTGCTTCTTCATTTTCCTTTTCTAATCTGATCCCTCTGATATCTCCCTTAACCTTATATCTCCTTCTTTGATCTCTCTCTCTATTATTTCCATCTTTCTTATATCTCCCTATTTGACAACAATGCCAAAGACTTGTCATCTATTCATGTAGATATAATAAATTTAGGCTCTTCCTTTGTCACCTTACATGTGACTATAAATCTTTTGATTCAGCTCCATTACTTTAGGCAGCTCCTAAAGTAAGATCCACTGCATCAAATTTTAAAATATGGCATTTAACTCAATTGATACGGGGCACTACTCTTGCTTCTTAAGCGGCTTTGGATAGGGGTGTCACCCCTAGTTTACCTCCAAGATATCCATGTGGATCCTTAAGTAAAGCTTTTGTGAATATATCAGCTATATGCTCTTTTGTATTCACATATTACATTCTCACTTCTTTTTTTTGAACCAACTCTCTCAAGTAATGATACTTGATTGTAATGTGCTTTATCTTTGTGTGCATCATAGGGTTCTTTGATATGTTTATAGCACTTGTATTGTCATAATAAAGTACCACAAGTTTAGTATTTTTTTCCTTCATTCCTTTGAGTAGTTATTTGATCAATACCACATTTATACAATTCACTACAGTAGCCACATATTTAGCTTTTGCAGTAGATTGTGATATACAATTATGTTTCTTACTGATCCACGTGACCAATCTCTTTCCTAAGAAAAATGCTCCACCACTTGTGTTCTTTCTGTCATCAATGTGTCCAGCCCAATCAACATCTGTATAGGATTTTAATTCAAATTTATCATTCTTCTTGAAGTATAGACCATATTCTTTTGTTCCTTTCAATTATCTCATGATCCTTTTAATAACCATCAAATGATTCTCCTTGAGATTTTTAGAAAACCTTACAACAATCCCAATAGCTAATACAATGTCAGGTCTGCTATGAACTACATATTGTAATTTTCCAATCATAGACATGTACAATGTTTGATTTACTTTAGCAAAATCATCATCTTGGATAGTTTTTGTCATGTCACCATAGGATTACTAATAGGTTTTGAATCCTCCATACCAAAAAATTTCAATATTTCTTTTGCATACTTGGACTGAGTGATGTAAATACCATATTTCATCTAATATACTTACAAATCAACAAATAACTTTATCTCTCCAAACACAAACATTTAAAACTCTTCCTTCATTTCATTTTCAAATGTCGTATACAATAATTTTTTTCCTCCAAATATGATATCATCAACAAATATTTTAGCTAGTAAAATCCCTTTACCTCCTTCTATCTTCAAGTATAAATTACTATTATCATTAGTCTTCTCAAAACCAATGTTCACAAGATAGTTGTGAATCCTCTCATACCATGCTCTTGGAGTTTTCTTTAGACCATATAGAGCTTTATGTAATCTACATACCATGTTCTTGTTGTTTGGATCAACAAATCCTTCTTGTTGTTCTAGAAATTTTTACTTCACATCCATTTGATAAACTTTGAAACATTTATATGCAAAGTAAGCAAGAAAATTTCTTACTCTTTCCAATCAATTTGTCCTTTCATGGCTTTACTCCAGTCTTCATTCTCTAGTGCATCCTTCATTGACTTAGGCTCATGCATGCTTAACAAACATGTCTCACTTCTCAACCTATTCCATGTCATTGGTATGTCTTCTTTATCTCTAATAATTGTTTTAGTAGGGTGTTGTCTTCTAACATACTTTGAAAATCTTGGTTCTACTCTTCTTTCTACAATGGGTATGTTGACTTCAAAGTCATTGTGCACTTCTCTATCAGGTAAGTTGGCATTCCTTTCATGTAAAATTATCTTAGTATTAGAGTGTACCTAGGCTTCTATTTATTATACATGACTTGATAGTCACTGATACTTTTTGTTGTTGATTTATAACTTGATTCATAGCTTCATTAGTATCCATGTCTTCATAGTAGTATATGAAGGTTTTGTACTCTTCAAGTTCCTTCGTATGTTCAACTTCATGTACCTCTATATATTCATCAAATTTCAAATTTTCACTTTCCACAACTTTGTTAGTGTTAGTATTTAAACAGTTATAAGCTTTACTTCTTGTGGAATAGCTTAGGAATATACCTTCTTCACTTTTAACATCAATTTTATCATTTATATTGTCCTTGAGAATGTAACACTTGCTTCCAAATACATTAAAATATTTTACATTGGGTGAGTATCCATACCATAGTTCAAAAGGTGTGGAATTTGTACCTTTCTAGACTTGAACTAGGTGTGTTGCATAAAAATGTAACTAAGGAATAAACATCAAGCAACTGATGCACATTCCTACATTATCATGCAAAACCTCAAAATATGAAAGAAGACATGTAAATGAACAACAAAATAGCACTATGCAAACCTCATGAAACCATCAAGTGTAGATGATTTCCTTACTCATGGGATGTGGTTGCTCACTATTCTTGCAACATAACAATGAGGTAGATAGTAGATGTGGAAATGAGGAGAGGGCTCTCCTTTTATAGGAAAATGGATGGCTGAGATTGAATGCAAGATGGATGGCTAGGATCTCTCAGGATCAATGAGGTGTCCATGAGGTGGAGGCCAAGTAGACTCCACATGGATTAGGGTTTTGACCATTCAAAGGGGGCAATATGCTCACACATGTGTGAGCAACCTTTGATGGTGACATGTCAATGATAGGTGTAAGAGGTGTATAAGATCATGTTTCCTCACACATGTGTGAGACACCTTTGAAAGTGATGGGTCGATGACATGTGTAAGAGGGTTGGAGGCTCAAGGTTTCTCACACATGTGTGAGACACCTTGGTTCACATGTGAAGGGGGGCAAGGTTGTAAGAGGCATGCAAGATATGAGGGATAAGGAAAGTGTAAACATCTCTCACACATGTGTGAGGATTCCTCACACATGTGTGAGAACACACTTAGGATCAAGAGGTGATTAGCTAGGATGATTAGGAAAAGAAAGCATGATTAGGAAGTGGGTAGGTTTAGCAAGATGTGTTAGTTAGGCTAGTGAGGTTAGGTGAGGGTTAAATGTAGGAGCCATGTGCTCAAATAGGATTAAATTTAATATTTAATTCCAAGTGGGATTTAGGAAAGGATTAATTAAGTAAATGACATACTTAATTGAAGGGGATGGGTTAGGATGCAAGGGGAATAGGTTAATATTTAAATAAACCTTAGTTTATTTAAATCAAGGAAAGGGGAAACATAATTAAGTAAATGTAAAATTTATTTAATTAAGGTAGGGGAATTAAATAAATAATAAATATTTATTTAATTGGTCACAAAATGGGTTTTGGACAATTTTAGGTGTCTACATTTTGCCCCTCTTTGATATAGCATTAGTAATGTTATATCAAAGAAGAATAAAATATAGTAGCTAAAAGGATCAGACTAGTAACATGATGCCCCAGTCATGAAAGGATGAGGATGGAAGGGTATGCCCCCTCGAGAGGACATGCGGGTTAGGAGAACACGGATGTTCTCTCAAAATGCAAGGAAGATGGAAGGGAGTTATGCTGCAATGGTGTGAACAACCAAAGTTTGATATTTTATTTAACACTGTGCACCAAGGTATGAGGAACCAAGATGACAATGTGTCAAGTACGTGATAAAAAAATGGGTCTAATACAACCATATGTCTTGTGAAACCATGATATAGAAGATCATGATTCCTGGGACAATAGGATGCAAAGACCATGATACATGCAAAAAATGCTAATGCATACAAGTAATCAAGCAACCATGCACAAAAGACCAAAAGCAAACCACCATTTTGCCCCTAGTCAAGCTGAAAACCCATTAATGGATTGATTGATGATGATTGATTAAGGATGGAAAAGTGAAGATAAGCGTAATGCACATCTGAGGATTGGGAAGGATTCATCTCATGATAATGATGTTTGAATATGATTAATGGATTATCAGCTGATTGGGTCAAATTGATGAATTGATTAGGATTGATGTACAAGATTACAAGATTAGATTGATTGGATTAGTATTGATTGCATATTGATTGAGATTTTTTTTTTGATTTTTTGATTTTTTGATTTTATGGTGGATAGAAGAATGAACATGGATGAGAGTGGAAAAATGATGTTGATAGGATGAAGAATGATGAGAGTAGAATAGAAATTGATGTGAAAGAATTAGAAGAATTGAAAATTGATTGAGGTATGAATTTGATTGGATTGAGTGGAAGAACTAGATTGAATGTGATATGAACGAATAGAATGGATAGAAATGAATTGATTGAATGAATTATGGGATAGAATAGATTGGGACCAATGACAAGGGAGGGTAAAGGTATGGTAACTGGAGGAAAAGCAACATGATGTTGGTGGATACAAGGAATGGTAAAAGGATATGAGATATGGTATTGGAAAGTGTGGAACCAAGGACCATGTTTCAAAGGAGTCCAAATGCCCCATACCAATGATAGGAATATGGTGGAAAAATGGTGGGAAAGGATGCATGAAAATGGCAGGAGATATGGTGGGAAAGTAGGCATGAAAATGGGAAAATGGTGCAAAGACTTAGCGTATGGAGGAAGAGAAGGAATGTGCTCTTCCAAAGCATGTATGAACATTTTGATATTGTGCCTCTAGTAGTGATCACGAGCATGGGCATGAAAGGGGAATGGATAAGGGATATGGGAGGGAGTTTATGAAAAATGGATAATGATATGAAGAGTATGAATGAAATGTGGGATATGAAGTGGATGAAATGGAGGGATAACCAAGATCAAGGACATATGAAAAAAGGATGGAAGTATGTAGGAGTATGGATGGAAAAGGGATGAAACGAACATGATAGGGACTATGGAATGCAAGATATGGATGGTATGTCAAGATCAAATATGTAAAAGGATGATGGAAGCATGTAGGAAAATGTGTGGATAATGCACAAGGGATATGGAAAGCACGTATGGATGGATGAATGGAAAGTGAAAGTCAAGATCAAAGATGGAAAGGGATAATGAATGGTAAATGGAAGTATGTAAGATATGTAAGGAAGAGCGGTATGGATGGAGCTTGCCCCCAGTGTAGAGTGCAAGTGGAAGAGGAAAAGTGAATAGATGGAAGGATAAGTGGAAGTGGAAAGCAATGGATACATGATAGGAAAATGAAGGGAGGACTCAAGCATTTATTTACATGGATGGTATCCCTTGATATTGTTCTTTTTTAATTTTCAAGGAATTTTTACTATTTGCTCATAGATGTTGGGAGGATAGTGAATGGAGGAAAATGACTTATGAAAAGGGTTGGATTAAAAGGGTGGAGGGGGTGGGAGAAAGACATGGGTGATGGGTGCTAGGTTGGAAAACTTGTGAATGAGTGGATGAAGGAAGTGGAAAGATCGTCATTGGCACACACCTTGAAGGGTGATGGAAAGAAGGAAATTGTGGGGGATAGTTAGGAGAAAGTTTTGATTTTGGGATATAGGCACCCAAAATGGATAAAGGAGATAATGGATTTGGGATGGTAGATTTGGGTACATAAGGACCCAAAACGGAGATGGAAGATGGAAGCATGGATGGATTATGAATGTTGGAAGCCTTTCGATTAGCAGAATTGGATGTCAATGTGAATCTTTCTTTGAGATTCATTGCTACATTAAGTAGCTTTGGTATTCACAAATTTTTTGTATTTTTGATTTTTAGCCTTTGTGGCTTTTTTATTGTGATTTGGATCAAATTTTTCTTTTCTTGAACATGTCTTTTAGAGGTGACATGTTGATCCTTGGATTTTTGTGGATTTTTGGCTTTATTCTCTTTGTCTTTAGCATCCAATGTGCTTCCATTGGCTATGGTATGGGTGGATGAAGGAAAATGAGATGGAGAGCTTATGGATGGCAAATATTGGAAGGAGTTCAAGGATGTGTGCCTTTGTTGATCTTTTCTAGGAGATGAGGTGTAAGACATGGATATGGTGGATGGATGTATGTAAGGGCCCAAAATGGAAGGAAGGGATGAAGGGTTTGGTGGGAGAACATAAGGACCTAGAATAGATGGAAGATAAGGACCTAGAATGGACTTGGAGGATGAATGATGGGAAGCTTTAGGTTTGGATGGAGGAATTGTGGGGTTGGAAGGAGTGGAAGGTATACCAACATCTTGAGACATTATTTCTGCAATGGGATATTTATCACTTTTAACACAAGATGTGAGTCCATGTAGATGGGATTCATGAGGGGATAGGATAGGCATGATAGGGTCATGTGGAGGATTAGGATTATGAGGGCTAATAGGATCCTGAGATGGAGTAGGATCATGAAACAAAAATGGAGAGGTGCTTTGATCTTGACTTAGAAGAGGTTCATGGAGTGGAATGCATGGATCATGAGATGGAATAGGATCATGAGATGGAGTGGAGGGAATGGAACCAGGAGATGGAGTGATTTGATCTTGACATTGAGGAATATTAGTGGATGGAGTGGAAGGAATCTCTTCATGAAGTGGAGGATCTACGGAGGCTAACTCTTGAGATGGAGTGGAATCGATAATGTGCATGGTACATGGAATGTCTTGATCTTGGTTAGGAATGGAATCATGAGATGGACTAGGGGGGATAAATGGATAATGAGGAATAAGGGAACAATGGGATGGAGAAATGCTTGGATCTAGAGGAGAAGAAGCATCTATAATGTCATGCTTTGGAGGAAGGTCATGAGATGGAATTAGGGGTATCACTTTGGGTGATTGGATTGCTTTATCTTGTTCTTTACACTTAGCCAAGAGTGATGAGAAATACCCCTTATGAGGTGGGGATGATGTTTGTGGAGGATGAGGATCATGTGAAGGTTGAACTATGGGGAGGGTATTGCATGGAGGGTTGGGGTTGGATGGAACATGAGGACTATGATCTTCAAAACATGGGGGAAGAGGACACATGGCATGGAAGGCGGCCTCTTGCTGTTGGCTTGCCAATATATAATTCTTTAATTGTTCCATTTCCATGGAAAGGACATTTGTGTTGGAGGAAGTGTGTGAGCTAGGAATGGAATCGTATGTAGTGGAAGGGTAAGGAGGTGGATTTCTCTTTTCAAAGGTAGAGGAATAATGAACATGAGATGGATTAGATTTGGATATGAAGTGTTGAGGATGGATTTGATATGTAGGTTGAACAGGAGGTATAACTCCATATTGCCTTTGTAGAGATTAAGAAAATTAAAATCCATAGATGTTAGAAGAAGAGTGATGAAAGATTTGATGATGGATGGAAGATGAACTTAGGACTAGGAGCAAGTTGGAATTTGTATTGATTTGATTTGAATTGGATGGGACTTGATATTGATTTGATTGAATTTGATTGGATTTGATTTGATGTTGAATTTGATTGGATATGATTGGATGAGGGTTTGATTTGATTTGATAAAAACCCTATGATATTTCAAACAAGTGAATGTGGTATTAGAATTAAAGTCCAATGTTCATGACAACACTCCTATGTCCAAAGTAGAAAGATGTAATGCAAAGCTGAATTAGAGGAAGACGAATGAAATTAGGAAGATGGATTGTGGAGGGATATGTAGATGGATTGAATTAAGAATTTATTAGAAAAGAATGAATTTGACAAGGGATTGGATTAGAAGAATGATGATGTGGAGGAGGAATGAATTAAGAATGCATTATGAGATTGGCAGAGGAAATTGGATCTAGATGATGATGAAGCATGACTAGGATGAAGATTATGGAATTAGATTGAATGACAAGGATTTGATGTGGACGAATAGAGATGATGAAGATGTCAAGGAATGCTATGAATGATGAGGACAAGAGATGTATGAGTGTGATGACTTGGATGGAAAGAAGATGTGATGTGGAAGTGATGTGGACAACTTGACTAGGGGAACCCTAAACCAAGACTTATTTTTGTTGTTTTTGAAAAAAAAATTTGATTTTTTTGGATTTTATGAACTTTTATGATTTTTTGGATTTTTATGTTTTAAGATGTTTTTGGATTTTTGCTTTTTATAATGTTTTTGGGTTTTTAGGTTTAAGATGTAAAATATATACAATGAAATATGTACAAGGCAAGTTTAGATGGTGTTTGTCCCCTTCGAATGGGGAGGTTTTTGAACATTCAAGCATTTAGAACACACCAACAAACCTGTAAGGTTGCAACTAGGATATACAAGGTTCAACTAGAGGGTGTCCTCGATATACGCAAGGTACATGAGGCCCAAATTTGTAGATGAAAAAAAATACTGCCACATAGCTGGGGGGAGACGGTAACCCAAATCTCCTCCTTCACTTCCCAAAAGTATAAAGTTCTTTGGGGCTTAGCCAAGAGTGACAATATTTTTCTTCCAAGAGAGGTGTCTTTCAATTCACCTCCCGATTTTTATACTCTACCAAAATGCTAGAGTTGAGGTTGTCCCAAGGGGTGATGAAATCCCCAAGTAGGCCTCCTAAAAAAAGAAAAATAAGACCACTTATTTCTTGTGCACCCAAGATCACTCGAAGGCGTGAGGAGAGAGAATATGTAAGTGGCCTTGGGGTTCAAAAAGACACGCGTTCTTTCCCAATGAAACTTTGAGTTTTGTAATCTACTTGAAGACACACGTATTTATAACATACAATGTTCTTTCCAACTTGAGATAGTGCCAACGTAAATGAAAATGTGAATTCGTTAACAAGAAAGTAAATCGAGCATGTGTATAAGCAAAATGTTGAAAATGAAATCAATTTCCCTTAAGGCATGCAAGATTGAATTTGATTGTTTGAGCATGTAACCATGCATTCAAAGATGAGTGTTTAAGCATACAAGTTCATTCCTAAAATAAAATTAAAGCAAAAACCTGCAAGCAATATGGTTAGTGACAAATATCCCTGCAAAACAACAAGTTAGGGCAGCGAAAATGTGGAAAAAACATGAAACAACCCTGCAATGAAAGAGTTAGCACAAAGTTTTGTCTTTGATAGGAAAAACAGAGATATAAACAGCATCAAAATCACATGAAACCAACACCATGACGACGGGCGCGGAATTAGCTTTTCGGCGATATTTCATTTTGCAAAAACGAAGTTCGTATGCTCAAGTTATGAGCAAAAATGTGAAGGTTGCTCCTTATGGCTTAGAAAGCATGTGGACTGCTGATGCAGTGCTAACATCAGTGACCTGCGAGCAAAAATTTGACACTTAGGAGACAGTCAAGCAAAAAAAAATTTGTTTTTGAACGTTTCTTTTTAAAAATGAAGATCTATATGATTCATTTAAAAAAAGATAATTTTTTTTTTTTTTTTTTTTTTTAAAGAAAATAAAATATTAAAAACTTATTTTATTTTATTATTAAACAAAATGTCAAAATGTTCATTTGTTCTTTTGTTTTGATTTTGAAATTTTTGCTTTGCATTCAACGGACACAGGGCCGCAGGAGGAGGGTTGGTGGCTACAGCGGTGGAGGGTTTTGCCAGTTGCAAGAGTGGCAGAGCGGCTAGGGAGATGCAGGGGTGGCGGAGGGTTTGGAAAGGGAGTCGCGCGGGAGGCAACGGCAGACGGAGGTGCAAAAGAGGCATAGGCGGCACATTGCAGGCGGGCGGCCAGGGTTACAGCGTCGGTGGCGGCCGCAAGAGTTGCAGAGTGGGGAGCGAGGGAAGCGGTGCTCGGTGGGGGGGTGGCCGCAAGCAGTGGCAAGAGTGTCTTCGACCGGCGGAGTGCATTCGGCCGAGCGGTGGGGGACTCAGCCACAGCGGGCGGCGTTTCGGCGAGGATGGGAGCCGCCGGAGGAGAGGGAGAGCCGGGGGAGCGAGGGTGGTTCGGCTCCAGTGGCTCAGCCGCAGCGGTAAGTGCAGGGGGGAGCAGGGGTTGTGGGCCGCGCAGCGGCGACTACACCGCTCGCGGGTGGCGTCGCGCCGCTCGCGGGTGGTGGTCGCACCGCTCACTGCGAAAACAAAGTTTTTTAATAAAAAAAATTTCTTGTTTTTTATTTTTAAATTTTTTTTTTTTTTTTTTTAATAATTTTTAATTTTTGATTTTTGATTTTTGAAGTTTTAAATATATAGAAAAATGCTACCAAACCCCCCCTTTTTTTTTTCTTTTTTTTTTTTAATGTTTTCTACTTATATGAAAAATGAAATGAAATGAAACAAAAAATCTACCCTTTTTTTTTTTTTCAAACAATTTATATATTAACAAAAGGGGAGTTTTTTTTTTTTTTTTTTTAAATAAATTTTCCTAATAATGAAGAGGATATTCAATGCATATGTACCCTAAAACTTGAAAACAAAGCAATAAGCAAGATATAAAGTGTTTTATGTCCAAAAAACTTCCCTTAGGTCATCCAAATGCAATGATGGACTTTATGGCTCGATTAGAGGCTCCCCATGAAACTTGATCTCCAAATGCATGCTTTTGACCTACAAGCTTGAACACTCAAAAACACATTAGATCATTAGTTTGAACCCGTGAAGTGGGTCCCACTGGGCGTGCCAAAATGTGTTGCATAAAAATGTAACTAAGGAATAAACATCAAGCAACTAATGCACAATCCTACATTTTCATGCAAAACCTCAAAATATGAAAGAAGACATGTAAATGAACAACAAAATAGCACTATGCAAACCTCATGAAACCATCAAGTGTAGATGATTTCATTACTCATGGGATGTGGTTGCTCACTATTCCTGCAACATAACAATGAGGTAGATAGTAGATGTGGAAATGAGGAGAGGGCTCTCCTTTTATAGGAAAATGGATGGCTAAGATTGAATGCAAGATGGATGGCTAGGATCTCTCAGGATCAATGAGGTGTCTATGAGGTGGAGGCCAAGTAGACTCCACATGGATTAGGGTTTTGACCATTCAAAGGGGGCAATATGCTCACACATGTGTGAGCAACCTTTGATGGTGACATGTCAATGATAGGTGTAAGAGGTGTATAAGATCATGTTTCCTCACACATGTGTGAGACACCTTTGAAAGTGATGGGTCGATGACATGTGTAAGAGGGTTGGAGGCTCAAGGTTTCTCACACATGTGTGAGACACCTTGGTTCACATGTGAAGGGGGACAAGGTTGTAAGAGGCATGCAAGATATGAGGGATAAGGAAAGTGTGAACATCTCTCGCACATGTGTGAGGATTCCTCACACATGTGTGAGAACACACTTAGGATCAAGAGGTGATTAGCTAGGATGATTAGGAAAAGAAAGCATGATTAGGAAGTGGGTAGGTTTAGCAAGATGGGTTAGTTAGGCTAGTGAGGTTAGGTGAGGGTTAAATGTAGGAGCCATGTGCTCAAATAGGATTAAATTTAATATTTAATTCCAAGTGGGATTTAGGCAAGGATTAATTAAGTAAATGACATACTTAATTAAAGGGGATGGGTTAGGATGCAAGGGGAATAGGTTAAGATTTAAATAAACCTTAGTTTATTTAAATCAAGGAAAGGGGAAACATAATTAAATAAATGTAAAATTTATTTAATTAAGGTAGGGGAATTAAATAAATAATAAATATTTATTTAATTGGTCACGAAATGGGTTTTGGACAATTTTAGGTGTCTACACTAGGTTCAAGGAATAGACAGATATACTTACAACTTCTCTCCAGTATTTCAAAGAAATATTTTTCTCCATCATCAGTGTTCTAGCATAGTCCATTACATATTTGTTTAGTAATCCCATTTTGTGGAGGGGTCCTAGGTGCAGAAGTTTGTCTTTTAATTCCTTTGCCATTACAGAATATCTAAAACGCATTTGATGTAAATTATCCACCTATGTCAAATCTCAGACATTTCAAGCTTTTACTAGTCTCCTTTTCAACTCTTGCCAAATACCACTTAAACATTTGAAAAGCATCAGATTTTTGTTTCAAAAACATAATTGTTATCATCCTAGAATAATCATCAACAAATAGGATAATGTACTTGTCACCTTTGTAGCTTTGCACATCAATTGGTCCATATAAATCATTATGAACTAATTCCATAATTTCTTTTGAGGTATGAGTCTTACTTTTAAAACTAGATTTTGTCGTCTTTCCTAACTAACATTCTTTACAAATCACATTATCAAGTTTCTTCAATTTTTACAAACCTCTAACTCTTTTCATGTTACTAATACTAACTAAGTTATCAAAGTTAACATGACATAACCTCTTGTGCCATTGCCACACATCATCAAATTCTACAACAAGACAAGTAGCATCATTCATGTCAAAATAAAAGATATTACCTCTAGTTTGATCTCCATTTCCAATTAGTTTTTCCTCAATGTCATAGATATTAGCCTTCGTGTTATCAAATTCAACTTTGCAAATTGAACTATTCAATTTTGACACACTCAACAAGTTATCTATATTAAGTCCTTCTACATAGTAAATATTATCACACATGATCTTTTTTGTTAGATTTATTAATCCTTTTCCTTTTATCAAATAGGGTCCATCATTACCAAATCTAACTCTATTTCCATTATAATACTCAAGGGTAATGAACTTAATTCTTTCTCCACTCATGTGATGTGAACATCCACTATCAATGATCCATCTATCACTTTTGTTCACATAAGATACTAATACAGTTGCATCATCTTCGTTAGAGTCAACATTCATAGAAACATACACAACTTCATCATCATGGTCATCAAATCTATTTTTTTTTTCCTCTTTAGCAATGTAGCAAACCTTCTTTCCTTTTTCTTTATAGTCTTTTTTATTCTCATCTCTTTTACCTCTGTATTTATCACCACTTTTATTTCTCTTCTTTGGACACCTTGCAACAATATGATCAACCTCATTACAATTGAAACATATAATAGGTAACTTACCTTTGTATTTCCCTTTGCCTCTATGAAATCTCCTAGCCAACAATGCTTCAAGCTCTTCTACATCATCTTCATATGTATCACTATCACTACAAACACGCATGACCTTTTTTTTATTCTTATCTTTAGGTTCTTTCAGTGTCGGTTTAGCTTTGAAAGCATATTCAACATTTTAAGTTTTTAAATTATCAAAATTAGAGAGTTCAAAAGCAATGAGTCTACCCATCAATCCTTCAAGAGTTGGATTGCTACCAAGAATACATGTTAGTTCTTGTATGGTAGAGACTATAATAGCATAGATAGGTAGTAGGGTTCTCAATACTTTGTTGAGCATAGTCTCATCTTCAATAACACCATTTTCTCCTTTGATAGCATTCACAACATCTTTGAATCTTGTACAATACTAGACTATAGTCTCACCTTCTTGCATCCTCATGTCATCAAACTTTCCTCTTGGACTTTCAACATTGGCAATCAAAACATTCTTGTCTCCTCCATAGATAGTCTCTATAGCATCCCACATCTTCTTAGAAGAATTACATGCTTTGATGTCATCAAACTCTAAGTAGCTTAGGAAAGATGCAAGCTCTAATGTTGTCTGATTCTATTCCTTATTTTTTTCCAGATCATCAATAGTAGGGGCTTTAGTAGGATCAACATGCTTAGTGTTAATGGTAGATTGTGCATAATCTCCAAGTCCTCCTAGATGTAGCTTTAGCAAACTTTTCCATGTAGGAAAGTTTTCCTTGTTCAGTTTAGGCACCTCCTTTTCGTACATCTTTATCTTTATCTTTTAGTATTTTCAAACTATTTCCTCACAAGCACCAAGGGCTCTAATACCAATTTTTGAAATACTTTAGGATAATTGAGGGGGGGGTGAATCAATTATCCAAGGTCCAAATGTACAAATAAAACTTTTTGGTACTTAATAGATTCATATCCATAAAACCATATCATGCATGCATCCATTAGAACATCCAATACCTTAACTTAGTAGGTCACTAGCCTACGTCAAAATAACTTTCCCAAAATGTAAGCATTAAATACCACAAACTCATTTACAGAATTTGACACGGGGATTTTATCCGGAAGCCCAATTTGGGAAAAATTACCAATAACATGCTACCAATTTTCACTCTTTTGAAGTGATGCCCTAATAAAGGCCAACCCTATTAAAGGTTACAATACACACTGTTAAATGTGATCTAGTTAAAGGACATTAATCACCCTATTAAGAGTGGGCCTTATTAGAGGACTTTAGAACATTCCATTACAATGTCACCCAGTTAAAGGATTTACAAATGACTACTAGCTCAACCTTAATCCAAAGGATTTATCTAGACTGATATAGTTGTTAGAAAGTAATAAGAGGACTTGATCTAATAATAAAACACAACTCACTGTAATCACCTAAAAATGGTCATCTAGACTATTATCCCCCTTCTTAGCATTTTGGCTAATTTAATTAATCATTTATGTAGACCAAATTACTAAAATTAATTAATTTTATTATAACCTTTATTTTGACTATGCTATCATAAGTTTATTATGTGATTAAAAGAACATGCCCCCTTTTAATTAAATAGAAGACCCCTTTCTTCTAACCCACTTAAAATGCACACATAAAGTCCTTTTTCTATTTTACAAATTAAAAGAAAAGGCCCTGTGACTTTTTTCTTATATGGGAAGTCAACTTCTATTTTATTTTTTGACTTGTGTGTGCACATGGATCAATCCTATTTTCAAACTCCAACCTTGATCATCCATCATTTTGACCTTGATCTCTATCGTCTATATGGCTTTAAAAGAAAGAGCTCCCCCCTTGTCAAAGGATCCACATTCTCTTGAGTATTTTTATGTTGTAGGTTTATCATTTATATATTTGAATAGCTTTGTGGAGAACTTCTACTTCTCATCTCATTCTTTCATCCATTACATACTAGCTTAGAATTATGTTGCATATAGCTTACTTTCTTTACAATAGCTTAAATCACTTAGTAATTAGATTGGATCTTAAAACACATCTCATCTTGTTACTATAGCTGCATTTGTCATTTCATATTAGCTTACTTCATATTTGCATTGCATCTTTGAGGAACTCCTTGTGGACATTTGCATTCTTGCATCTCATCTTTGGAACCTCCCATTGTATGGTTTACTAGCAAGAAGAGTATCTCTAAGGCTTAGTTGAGAGCTTTCATATTTGAATCATACTCTCTTGCACTCCATGGATGGGGAGCTCTAAGCCAGCATCCAAGCATTCCAAACTCATGGAATCACTTGGATAGAATGGTTTAGAGTGTGACACAAATATAGTGTACATTTTTGGCACCCGCTATGGGGCTTGAATCAAGTTTCTAGCTCCATTTGTTTTCATTTTAGTTCAATTTCTCATTTAAAATTGTTTACATCAACTTATTACATCTAATCAAAGTGGTTTTGTTAGGTTTCTTACTTATTTTTAAAGCTAACCCTTATCCATATTTTTTTGAAGGCCAAAGCCCTAGTTTGAAAGGTTTGAGCATATCTTCCAAACTGCTTTGAGTTCAGATCTAAAAAAAAAATTGCATGTGAAGAATGCATTCAAAATATCTCAGTCCAATTTGAAGATTGTTTTGAGATGATTTGTGTCTGTTATGATCTTTTCTTTTTTTTCATTAAAAATCATTTATGATCACAAATCAGATAATTTGTTATAAAACTATGCATTTTTTAGAAGGTATTTAAATTCCAAATAGGTTAAATTCTTTGTATTTTGAATTTAAAGGTCATATTAGGGCCCAAAACTCAATTTGATAAATTTGGTCTATTTTGACAAAATGGGTCCCTAGGGCAAAAATGAAGAGATATTTCTAAATTTCTTGCATTTTTAGAAATCTTTCTAGTTTTTTATTAGGGGTCTCTTCTTTACACTTTTTTTTGTTCAAAATAATAGCAAAAAAGTCCAATCTTGTTGACCAGGTCAAAAGCAAAGAGTAAAAAATAGATCTTTTTGTCATTATCTTGCACTTTCTTTCCATAGACTTGGATGGAAGATAACTTGGAAGATAACTTGCATACACTTTGTGTTGCAAGTCTTACTTGGTTATTATGCCCTAACCTTGGTTTTTTTTAGGGAGTTTCTCATTTCATTGCAAAAATAAAATGCATGTAAAAGCTTCAAATGTACAAGGGCTACTAACACTTGTTTGTAGGGCTGCCTTAATCATAAAAACCAAATTTTCTTGTATTTATTTTATTCCACATGTGAAACTCTACTAGTTTCTTTCATTTTATAGGCACACTAAACTTGTGATTGAGGTTCTTTAGTGATAGGAGAGTATGCTCTTCACCCTTGTGGTGAATCAAAAATTTTGACTCACCTTTAGATTTTGAAAGCAAGGGGATCAATTGAGACTTCTTAGCATGTTTTGGAGAATAAATAAAGATAGGAGAGTATGTTCTTCACCCGCACAATGAATCAAAAATCTTGACTCTTGAAAGTGGATCTAACCTGTTTAGTTAGCATCCTTTAGAGGGCCTACTCTTGGGCAACCAAAAGGAATGAGCCAAGTGGGGATAGGTGAACTTAGCTATTCCAACCCACTATAATCTCAAGGCTATCAAGGACACAAAACTTTGGTAGATGTATTATTTTTCTTCACTTAGTGTGAGTACTTGTGGGATTGGGACCATGAGAAAAATGCTAAGCAAAAATGCTTAAGGTGCTCTTGTGGTCACAAGGTCTATTACCCACTACAAGGTGGGGTGTCCCATAATTGGGTGCAAGAGGAACATTACAAATGGAATCCCTTTCTAAAGACTCTAATTTAGTAACTATCCTATTTTTCTACTCAATGTCTTGGTGCAAGGATTGATCCAAGTGGATTGTGTGGATCACCCCAAGATTTTACACTCACAATATATGTTCACTTAGTTATGCTTATGGTATTTCCATGACAAAGCCAATATCTCTTATGGAAAACCACTTGGTGTGAGTAAAAGGATAACTTAGTGTGGGCCAATTTGTTGAGTAATAAATTGTGACTTATAGGTAGATATTTCTTGATGTGTTCTCGAATGTGCTAGACCTATGAAAATATTTTGAACATACACATGATGATAGTTCTAGGGATTTATTTTGAGACCTCACATATTCTTGTATCATTCAAGGTTACTTTTTCCCTTTCTTGATTTCTTGAAGAATACTCCATGTGTCACTATCTTTCTTGTAAAAAACTTGCTTTTGAACATCAAACTTGCTATGCTATCAACTATTGTCAAGCTTTTTCAACCAAGTCAAAACATCAAGTGAAAAAATTTGCTTGTGTTGCTTTCTAAGGGGAGTCTCATCATTTGACTTTTTGTTTCTATATCTCTAGTGCTTGAACATGCTTAAAGTGACTCTTTGGTCTTAGTTCTCTTGGTCTTTCTATCTTCATGGTCTATGTCCTCTTGCTAGTTATCTTTCTTTTGAAATGGTTACCTTGATTTCTTGACTACACTCTTGAGTTGGGAAAGTTGTTCACTTGTCACCCCACTTTCTCTATCTACTTGGCTATTTGGGCTTCTTTCCTAGCTCTTGACTTTAGTCATTGGTGTCACAAGTTTCTTGGACACTTTCTTGACAAGTCACTTTAATCTCTCTCTACTATTTTGGTAAGTGAGCACTCTACCTCTCTAGTTTGTACATCAAGTTATCTTGTGTCACCTTCTTACCTTCCTCTAGTCTCTTTCATGCTTGATTATCTATCTACAACTATGGAATTTAAACCTTGTGCTACCAAACCTCAACCAAATCTAGATGATCATGATATCCTCCATGCCACTAAAGAGTTTCAAGATCTATATGCTCAATACAAAGCATTGGAAGAGACAAATGATCTTTCTTATCTTCATCTCTCTAATTGCATGATAGAAATGAAGTCTAAACTTGAGAAAAGGTTAGAGGAGAAGATTGAATTCTTAAATAAATCTCCCTTAAAACCTTTACATACACATGGGTCATCTTGTTCAACGTCTACATATTCTACTCCAAGATATCAATTGTCTTCATCTTATAGATCGAAAGACCTCTTTAGAGAACAAGCAAGTGATACCTCCTTTGATCCTATGCCAAAATTTCATGATTAACCTATCTTTTACCAATATGATGGAGACATGGATTCATTCTATGCACTTAAGAAAAGAAAAAAGATCCTAGGCACACTTTTGAGAGGACTTTTACTCCCTTGGAATATTCTTATGATGATATTTTACAAACACTTATTGGCACTAAGCTCATCACATTACTTAAGTCTGGCTCATATGGAAACCCATTATTAGATATCTATTATTCTTATCATCGATATAATGAGCATATTACTTCAAATTGCATTGAGCTGAAACATAAAATCCAAGATCTTATAGATAATGGGATTATTGATACCTCTAATGACTCATGTGATGAGGATACTTCTCTTGAGCAAGATCATGTTGATGAACCTATTTCTAGTGGTGGTTTCCTTGATACCTCTACTTCTTCCAACACTCATGCATCTCCAAACATTTCAAATATTTCCAATATACCTCCATCAAATCAATAACCTAACGCTTTTCACATACACTATGCCTATCCTCAATGGCTACCTCTAAAAGGAACTCAAGCTAATCTTCACTTGGCTGCACATCTTTTCCATGCAACTAATCCTAAAGACCCCCAATATTCATGGGCTACTATGCCTACTTTGACAACTACTCAATTCTCTCTTCATATTCCCTTGTCCTTAGAAGTGGCTCCATGTCAAGAGGACTCTCAAAAAGAAAAAACTATAAATGACAAGAAAGATCAAGATTAAGAACCCTTTCAGCTCCTTGAAGATGTCACCCCTTCATATCATATATCTTATCCAACTATTAATTATGATGAAGACATAACTTCTACTATCCCCATTGAGCTTACTAAAAATCATGAGAAAATTTGTATGCCTATGCTATCCAAAGAAACTAGTCAAGATCAAATTATCCCTTCTTGTTCTACTTCTCCATATACACCTCAAAACTATGCTCAAGCTTCAAATGCTCCTATCAAAGATACTCATGAGTCTATTGATGCTCATGGTAATATTGCTTACTCTAAAGATGGCAATATCCCTACTCACTATCCATTTGCATCTCCTAATTCTATCCTTGGTCCTTATCCATCTAATCTAACACCTTCAAAATTTCCTTCCATATTAGGACCTTATGTTCCTTCATCTCCATTTTTCACTTATATCTCATCACCCATTTCTCCTATCTTACCATTTCCCACCTCTCCTTTTACAACTCAAGGTCAATGAAGAAACACATACTTGAACTCTTCATATTCACCTTTCCATCTAAACCAGTCATATCAACCTTATTCATCCACAAATCCGAAGTCTTTTGGAAGCAAGAATAGGCATAAGAATCCATTGAAAAATGAAGACCACTATTTCCCATCTAATCAACATGTGAATGCTAAGAAAGAAAAAGCATTCAAGAGACCACAAAGGTCTACTATTCAAAAAGTGAAATAAAAGAAAATATGGGTTCCTAAACCCATTATTTAAGAAATGTGTTCTAAATTATCTAAATAAAAATTTGAATCTATATGGATTCCTAAGTCTCTCTTGAAATACTTGAATATTGAAAATAAATCAAAGTTGACATTCAAGCTTCCAAAGGCTTCCACTCCATCTTCTTCCAAACATCTTCATAAAAAGCTTCCAAATCCTTCCACTCCATCTTCTTCCAAAATTTATTTTCTATCTCATACATTTAAACCTCAAGTTATTTCATCCATCATTCCAACACCCTTCAAGGTGTGTATCAGTGTTGATCTTGCCCAATTTTTTAGATACCATCATGAAATCCTCTAAAGCTTACACTTAATTTCTATCCATACTTAATCAGTTCTTTCAAGATATGAAGTATTATCATTCATAGACTCTTCCTACTATCATCTCCTTTCCATCACCCTATGGTCTTGGCTTACCATGAATTATCTTTCCTATAGGAACACTATCCAAATTGAAAAAAAGCTTGAGGAAAAAGAAAAAAGAAAAGAAAATGTGCCTTAGTGAAAACCACTTCTTGTGGCACCTTGGCAGCAAAAGTAAACAGAAATAAATTTGTCCTATGGTGAAAGGCACTTGGTGTGACACCTTGGATAAGTACCATGATGAAAGCCTGGTAAACAGGCATCATGCATAATTCTTCCATCATCCATATATTCCCTCTTCCTCTTTGATCTTGACAATGTTGATCTATCCTTGCATATTGGCTATCCTATCCATCAACTTCCCTATTGCACTTTCTCATTCATTCATAGCAATCATATCTAGCTTCATTCTTATTGCTCTATCTCATTTCTTTCCTATCCAGTTAACCTCTTGGTCTTGATCACACAAAACAAAACATGGTTCTTAGGCCTCTTGACATGGCTACTCTTTTAGACTATTTTATTTCATATTTTCATTCTTATCATCTTCCATTTTTTATCCTATATGCTATGTTTTTAATTGCTTTCATTGCTTATCCAAAACCTACTTCATATGGCTATCTATCATTAGTTTGGGTACTCCTAAGGAGTCGTTCCTTGAGGATCACTTTCACTTGCTCATATTCCTTGCCTATCCATCTCCATCTTATCCACTAGCTTATTCCTCCATCATATTTCTACACCTTGCTAGTCATTGGGAGAAGATGATGTGACCTTGTTGGAGAACTAGTAATCTCTAATCATTCTAAACAATGCATATATGATGCTTAAAAAATCCTAAAAATCAAAAAATTTCCTTAAAAAATGATCATCTTAGTGAAAACATAGCAATGGGCACTTTGATGTATCACAAAAAAAATCAAATATCTCAAAAATACAAAAAAAATTGAAAAAAGTCCTGAAAAAATCTGTCAAGTCGTGAAATCCTAGAAATAGGTGCTACTTGAGACACTCACACCTATGTCCATCAGTCTTAATCATTCACTTTGCAATAAATTTCCTATCTTGGAATAGTATATTTTCCTCATCTCAGGGGCATAGCTCTTTAGCTTATCATGGTCTTCTTGTGGGTTAAGGTTTATTTGGCAACTCATGCAAAACAATGTTTTTCAATACTTCCCCTTGACATTGAGTGTTTCTCAACACTTTTTGGATACCTTACCTAAAATCTAGGGTGCTGCAATATTTCTCACTATCAAATTCAAGTCTTAAAGAAATGGCCAAGTGACTTGCATGCACACACTTAAACATTTAAACTATTGAGCTATTATGAACTTTATCTTCTTTGTGTGATTTATATGATGATTTCTTTGCTATGTGTTCCCTCCCTAATAGTCTTTCGAGGATGTCATGGACTAGAAGACTAGGGGTATGGGGTATTTTTGACTTTCTTCCTGCTTTTGGGTATACTTTGTTAGTCTAAGGTGTTTAGAGGATTCATGTGTGTCCTACTTGACACTTTAGACATACAACGTATCATCCTTGTCTATTTTTGCAAGACCACACTTAAGGGTTATCCTAGAACTTATGCCTTGATACATGTGTAATCTTTCTATATTAAATTTAGGGAATCTAACTGCATAGTCATCTTGACCTATTTGTCTTTGATGCAAAGGTTGGCTTCCCATATTTTTATCTAATATAGATCATATTCATATCCTCATAGTTTATGCTAGTGATGATTGTATGATCTTCTGATGTCCCTAATAAGGCTCGATATAAAAACTAGGACCTTCTTATGTAACCCTTGCAATTATACCTTTTCATACTAGCTTGTAATCTAGGGTTCATTCTAGCTTAGCTTTTCATTTTGCATGTTGAGAGAGCTCTCTTCTTTATCATTCATGGACATGTCAGCTAACTGCATTCATTCTTTTCTTTCCTCTTCTCAATCTTATCTTATCTCTTCTTTCCTATTTCTTGCTTCTTTTCTATCTTACCATCTCATCTATGATTTTGACCTATCTTTTCTAATCTTGATATCCTGGATCCATTTTTGCCATTGAAATCTGAATTTAGGTTCATTTTGCTAGTCAAAATTTCTTCCTTTTTCTATGTAGTTGGCTGACCTATTAAGGCTTAATCTTTGAATCTTGTTGGGGAAATCATCATTTCTTCATTTCTTCATCATTTCTACTCTCTTCCACCCTTCACTTTCATTTCTATTTCATCTCATTTCATCTTTCTTCTTTCTTTGACCTAATTATTATGTTTTATCTTTCTTGGTCAAACTTAGTCAATTAGGACATATCTTCATTACTTGGTGGTCACTCTTTTGTCTTAATCTCTTATCTATTGTCATGAACTTTTCTTTGTTCTGATATGATGAAATCTAACTTATTTTTGCATCTCCTCTATCTCATTTCAATTTCAATCCTAAGTGGGCAATAATATTCTATCATTGTTGTAAATTTCTTTCTACTACAACTATCTATTTTCTCTTGACCTATCTACTTTTCTTGGTGTTAGTACTCTTCTTGAGTTTTGATGTCACCTATATCGTAGTGTTCAAAACTATCACTATCAAACTATACATTCAAGACTTGTTATCTCTTTCTACATTTTGTTCATCAAAACTAGATCTTTCTATCTATTGCTACCTACTCAACTTATGTATTCTTTGATTTCGTGTGTTCCCAAATCAATCACAAATTAGTCAAAGAGGGACAAACATAATCACCCAAAAATGGTCATCTAGACTATGAGCCCCCTTTCTAGCATTTTTGCATAATTTATTTAATACTTATCCTTGATCAAATCTCCAAAAATGCATTTGATTTGATTATAACCTATGTTGTGACCACTTTATCTCAAATCTCTTATTTAATTAAAAGAACATGCTCCATTTTAATTAAATAAAAATCCCCACTTCCCATGTATCCTAATTGTGTGCACATAAAGCATTATTTCTATTTTAAAAATAAAACAAAAGACATTTTTGTCTTCATATGAATGAACAATTTTCTATGTGAGAGGAATCTTCTATTTTTAAAATAACTTTAATTCTCCTCCACACATTTCAAACTCTCTCAAAATTTAACCATTAATTGTGATTGGTTGAGATGCTTGTGCACATGGATCACTCAAGATGCATTCTCCTCCCTTGATTATGCCTTTTTTGCCTCTTAATATCTACCATCCATTTTTCTTTAAAAGGGAGGGCTCTCTCCTCATTCAAAAATCTTAGTCTCTTATGCTATTTTTATGCTACAGGTTTTCTTAGTGATTTTGGAGACTTGGAGCATTCTTACATTTTTGCATTTTAGCTTATCTCTCATTCTCATTACATTATGGCATAGTTTTTACCTTAGTTTCCTTTATTCTTTAGCTTAGTTCTCTTTGTTAGCTTGCATTTCATTTAGAATAGCTTGCATTTGCATTGCATTCTATTCTAGATTCTTAGATATTAGCACTCTTGCCTCTACTCTTTGAATCTCTCGTTCTATGGTGCACCTTGCAAGGGTTGTATAGTCTGGTTCATTTGAGAGCCACCATCTCATAGCCTTTTCACATCATAGATAGAGAGCTATAAATGGGTATTCTAAAGAACAATGGTTTATAGAAGTGTCACACTTTTTGTATACATACTCACTTTCAGATTATAGATCACTAGTTCCATCCTCCATTTTGCTTGGCATTTGTCATGCCCAAAATTTACAAGGAAAAACACAACCAAAAAAATTTATTTTTTTGAAAGGTGAATAAAGGATAGAATGGATATATCTGTACTTTTTTATAAATATTTTATCGAACTATGAGGTGTCTAGAGTGTAACAATTCATATATCCTCGAGAATATTGGAATATTTTTTATTTGATCATTGATTTGGAGATAATTAATTTTAGTTGATGTGGAAGAATTTGTTTTTCATTCAAAATCCTACACTTCAAGTTTCCATGGGAGGCCAATAAGTTTTTCTAACATTCGTTGGGGATCTAGGTTATAACATAAAAGCTAGACGATATTATCATTTCAAATCCACACCGTATCCTTGAAATAAGACATTATGTATGTGAAGTACAAAGTTTGTATCAATTTAGTTGCAATAATTTTCAATCATTTGCAAATGTGAATAAGTTTATAACTGTCCTAGATGTTCCAAGTACAAGTCATATAACCTTAACTTGCTTCGTTCTATGTCCAGTTCTATTCTAGTTTATTATGATATAGGTACAACTATTCTAATGAGTTTCTTACATTTTTCCCTTTATTAACTTCAACTAAGTACCACTAACTAACTTCTTAAATCATTCACCAACTATCTAATTGTTTATTATAATTTATTTACTTATTATTATTATATCTATTTTAATTTTTATCATTATTACTCTTACAATAATCTTCTTTTTATACTTACAAATTAAATTAAATATGTTGTGTAAGATATCTTCATAAGTAATACTAATCCTGCGTAGCTATTCTATGCACCAAGTAATTCTTAATATGCATGCAAGAATTATATAAATATCTATTAATACACTTAATTAATTAATTTTCTAAAATTTAGTCATAAATTAATATTTAATTTTAGCAAACCTAATACTAAACTTTCATATGATTTACAACCTCTTCTTATTAACAAATTAAAATTACTTTACCACTTTACAAGACAATCCCTACACTTTATTTATGACACTTTTTTTTTTTTACTCCTAACTTAACGCCCTAACTCCTACTATACTTACCTACATTTTACTTCAATACCACTTTACCTTGCACCCTACCCCTTAACAACATACCTAAATCTACTCTCTTACTAACTCATTGTAACATTTAACAACTTGGCATTTGGCTTTATATAATACTTCAACCCCAAACATTACTAACAAATCCCATCTTTTCTAAAATAACATATCCTACTATCTACCCCACTTACCATCTTACTCGCCTAACATTATCCTATTAAATCCCTAACACAAAACCATTTTTCAAAACTCATTTCTCTCCCTTACCGGCATGAGTTGACAAGGGCCCCACTATCCTAACCCTTCATGGGCACCTAGGGAGAGGTGGTCAACATCAGATCATTAAAGGATGTGACTTCTTATAAGGTGTGTGCCAAGTTTCTTTGATGGGTGTTTTTCTTTTCTAACCAAGTGTGGAGGGAAGCTAGCAAAAAGTGTCCTAACATTTGTCAGAGATAAGACACTTTCCCAAACACCTAGGTGATTCCCCAAAAAAGTTGGTTTGTCTTCTTTCAAATTAGATCAAGAGTTACTTTTCATTTTCCTCCCCCAACACCATTTAACATCCCTTAATATTCCAAGGCCATGCGTTTTGGGAAGGGGATGATCAAATCCCAAAGGTCATCAACTTCACACATGTGGGAAGGAGGTGGTAAGTTAGGGTGGTTAGCTAGGTTAGGATTTGTTTAGTTCATTTATTTATTTTAACATAAAGTTCTTAGTACAAGGTCCTTCTTAGGTGGTTGTATCACTTACTTATTTGATACTAATATATATATATATATATATTATCATTATTATGTATATATGTTTTCCTTTTGATGTGACTTGTGTACCAGACTTGGGTCAGACTCATTATGGCTAGTTCTCCTTCTTATTTATTTATTTATTGTTTTCTATTGACCAATCCTTTTAGTTTATTGTCTCTCCATATACCCATGATTCTAAGGGATATTCCCTAGATTATTTTAATGGTCTGTATTAGATGATGGAAATATTTCTAGCTCTCCATACAAATTCCAGAGAGCAAAAGTGCATCTATAGCCTACTCTCTCTTAGGAATTTTTAAACTATTACATATGGAGAGTTATTTTCTTCTAGGACATCAAGGTAGTTTTGTTTGGTGGTAAATCAATGTGAATTTCTTGCATCTATGTAATCTAGAGATTCATTGGTTTAGAATACTCAAAATTTACACATTGTCTATGTTTCATTAATCAGCTATAAATCTTCTAAAGGATGAATACACTCACAAATGAGATTTTTTTTTTGAAACATGTTGAATCACTATATATGCATACATATGAACTATTTAGAACTTGATATTTTCCATTGCATAAAAATGTATAACAGAGAATCTTTAAATGAACTTTCTCAAAACTACATTAAATAGACATTACAATATTCCTCTCATATTGAGAATTTCATAGGGTTTAGTTATTGATTAAATAAAAAATCAAGGCAAGGACAAAGAGCTAAATTGCATACTTCAATATGGTTTCCACAATATTAGTTCTTCTTTTACATGAAATGATCCTTTTTCTTCCTACACAACTATGATAATGACACAACCTTCCTCTTGCAAAGACAACTATATGCAATATCTCAATTTTCATTTTACACATTAAAAAAAATGTTCAATAGGAAGTAAATCCCCTTTTTATATTACAACAACACAAAAATGGAACTTAATATCACATTACATTTTGAGATGACATGGAAAAGGATAAATCTCCTCATGAAAAACTTGATTATTCAATATTACCAAGGGTGAAACCCTAATCTCTTCAAATAAATCCATCTTCACAAAACCTAAAACAACACAAAAACTAGGAACCATGGAGGCTCACCTCCCATCCTAGGCTTCTATGAAGCCACCCACTGAGCAGGGGAAACAAAATCCAAGTGGGATACACACATACAACATTGCTAATGCATGAAATCACAAAACACAAAACATACAATCCCTTCCATGGCTTACACATTGATTCACCATTGGAATCATGAATATATTAGGTGAAGGTGAGCTCTTCAAAGAGGAGATTTTCCATTTCAATACAATTCACACACATTAAATTTCACCATGCCTCTACAAAGCTTGCATCATACATACTTCCCTTCACAATTTCCACTTATCACCCCCAAATAATAATATCAATACAATGGCTTCAATTGAGCCCATACTCCATTAAATTCTCACCCCCCCCCCTCCCCCACCATCTCTCCAAGAGAAAGGGCTCTCTACTACATTATTGAGCCGAACTAACCCTTTCACCCAAGGCTTCTCTTCCCTCCCAAGGGTGAGAAAAGCCTTCACACCCATGAACAAATTCAAAATTCAAAAAAAACAAGGAGATCAAGGAAGAAACCAAGAAAATTCATGAAACAAAATACACAATCACAACACAACACAAATATTACAATGACAATACATGATCCCATAACAACACTCCATACTTTCATATTCATTATACACTGCTAAAATAAAATGGGCATGGTTTTAGCACCAACCTTGGTCCAAGCTTAAGGCAATCATAGTTGATGAAGAGCTCCCTTAGCCTCCCCCCAAAAACCTTGTCTATCTCTAAACTTAGAGAGTGGGTGAACACCCCACTAGCTTGTCCATGACTCCCTAAAAAGGCCTTCCCACTAACTATTTTAGAAAAAACACCAAGCCACTTCTTCTTACAAACTTGTCTCCCCCTAAGTTTGTTATTTTTGACCTAGTGGAAACATGGCAAAGAGTTCATGTGACAACTCCATTTTCGAATTGATGGGAAAAGGCATTGGTAAAGGGGCCCCCTAGGTTGTCTAGGCACTATCATGGTCAAAATTAGGTCCCTAACATGTTATACTATCATATGGGTAGCTTGTTTTCACACAAAAGACACTTTGAGACCACCTAATGACCCTTCAAAATCCTTGTCAAGTCTAAATTCGAATTTCCTTTTGATAATGACCCATTGTAGCCCTTGTCAAGTGGGTTTACTTAATCATTAACAAGGTAATTAGTTTTATGATAAATAGCACCATGACCAAAACCCTAGATAACATGTCATTGACACATAAAATCCACAAGTGTCAAGTGATACATAAAAGCACATTCCACATCATCATGACATGTCCCTAATGCATCTTTATGATTAAAATTTCACATACAAGCAATCTCACATATACAAAATAAAATACATCAAAATGAGGCTTTTGAATCTTCCAAAGATTTGCCTTGGCTAAACCATATTCACATAGGCTTGTACCTTGTTTTCCCCAAAATTTCCATGGTTTCACTTCGTGCACACTAAACTCAAGCATTAGTAGTCCAGGGAGGTCATATAAAATACATATCACAAATGCATATGAATTTAAATGTTATAAAATCCATATTAACATAATTCAATGGAATTTCTTTACTTAATCATTTCAATTAAAAATTCAAAATGTTAAAATATCAAAATCTAAACATCACATTTAATCATAAATCATCATAATCAAATTAACATTTTTCATCACATCATAATCTAATTTCTAGCCCGCCATGTGTAAAGTTTCATTCATACTTGTTTGATCATCCCATTCACAATATTAGGTTCTTAGTACATATCATAAATGCAAAACACTATTGTAATGTTAAGATCAATAGATGAAACAAACCATTGTCCATCTAAGTCTTGAATAAATGTCAAAATATCAAAGTCTCGAATATCACAATGCAAGTAAAAATATTTATGCTATGATGGGTCAGGGTGAGGCCTCGCAACATTCATACTCTTCATCTCTGATAGCTTGTTCACCTTTCAAGCATTCAACCTCTTAAGCCTTCTTTCTTTACAAGCCAATTGCAAACTCTTCTATTCTGCCACCATATGAAGCAACACCCTAGACTCTTTTTCTTCAATAGGTTCTTGCACATGACAATTGTTGCTTCTAGCCTTCTATCTCTATAAATAGAGAATTTAGATCTTTTTCCATTTAACCACATTCATCCATTCTAGGGTTAGGTAATATTCAATAAATCTACCCACTTTTCTATTGTAGTCCCTTCTAGAAACTTCTTCTACAATCCTCTTTGAATTCACCTCAAAATGGTTTATCTTAAATTCTATGCCACCAGCTCCTAATAGAAATCTTTCACACAATTCAAGAAATCAACTTTTTTTACTCAAATTCATCAAATCTTCAATTTAACACTTTTTTCTATTACTCAACATCTACATTGTTCACTCAATAATAACATCCTTCTAATGCTCAGCCAATACTAAGTTGCTTGGCATCAAGTACATCTTCTCAGCTCGGTCACCATTGTTATCTACTTGATGCTTGGTGCTAACTAAATTTTACTAACACTCAGTACCTACTATATTTTTTTACACTTGGCACCTACTAAATTTTTCTCAAGCAGAATTAAGTTTTCTCGGCTTACATTTTTTTCTCGGCCAAGCTTGGCAAACATATTTTATGAAAACACTTATTTTTGGCTTAGCTAAAGTAACCATTCACTTTAGCCTTAAGTAGATCAAAAATACATCATATCATCTGTGTCTTACTTGATCTTAGTGCTCCTTTTATACAAAAAATAATTCAACCTTTTTCTAGGTACTCTTGTTATCTTATCTTTTTGAATCCTCTTCATCAATCAAACAAATGATAACATTCAAACCAAAAAGCAGTTGTCTCACTAGCAAGTAACAGTTTTGACATCATTGACAAAATAATGATTGTTCCATGATAGGTTCCATAATTCAAATAATCTCTTTTCAACAAAGATAGCTTAATTTATAGCCAAAATGTAAGAGGTGAGGCATGACAGTACTAAGGTTATATTTGATAGGTTCGATAGATTTCCAAGGCACTAGGGGACATGACAATGCCTAGGGTTGGAAAGATGATGATAGGTTTGAGATATTTGATAAATTTTAGGTTAATTTGGGATGATTTGGGATGATTTTGGGTTGATTAGAAATGATTCTAATGATATCAAAATGGTTTAGGGTTGATTAGATGAGATTTTGATGATGTTGAAATGATTTGGAGTCAATTTCGTAAAGTTTGGGTGAAATAGGAACCAATTCTGAAATGATTTGCAATTGATGTAAAAGGGGATACAAATGATGAAGGATATTGTCAAAATATGCTCAAATGATAATCAAGTTGGCCAAAAGATCAAAATTAGTGAAACAAGAAAATGGGATGCATTAATATGAAAATGTGATCAAATAGTAGATGCGAACCATTTTTGAGCATCTACACCAATTTGATGATTTTTAATTTGAATATGATGCTAAATGTAAGAAAAAAAATTTGCAGATTAATCATAATAATGGAGAGTTACCACAACTTCTAATTTTGTGTGATTTGTGCCTAGAATTTGAACCAAGATTACCCAAATTTTATTCTTTTGAGTACAAAGAAAAGTTACATTTTTTAGAACTATATGGGTTGGGTTATTACTATTGCACATAATAAGAAATCTCCTCACAACCATCCAATGTTCTTATTGTTCAAGTTTTTTGCATGCAATTTTTTGTTCTCTTTATGTTTTAGTCTTTTTAGTTAGGTGTTAGTTTTCTTTGTTTAAAGTCTTTTTTGTTTAGGTTTTTGCATGTTTTTTCTTCTTTTTCCTTTTATTTTTTGAGTTAGGAAGTCAGTGTGTTTTTTAGGGTTATTCCTAGGATGTAGTCCATCCCAACTAGTTCTAATTTTTGGAAGGGGTATTTCTTTTTCAAATCATTTAAAGAACTTGTTTTCTTGTAAAAACTAAATACAAGTGTCACTTGCATGCAAGAAAAGACTTTTAGCCTTTAGCTTGAATTCTAGATCAATCGCTCTCAACACTTTACAAATGTATAGAATTGCTCATCTAGGTTATTTTCAATCTAGGTGGACAATGGCTAAAGAATAGTCCAAAAAAATTTGGTTTGAATAGAGGATTTCCCTAGGGGCTTATCAAAATCACTTGTTGGCATGTGATTTTCCCAAAGTTCATTAAAAGAGGAATGAAAGAATCATCAAATTGGAAAAGGTCCATAAGAAAGGAACACCAACACATTGACCACATAATCTAATCATTTAAGAGGAAAAAAAAAAAAAGGTGTCATCAAATAGGACTCTAAGACTTGGTATGAACAAAATAAGGTGATCAAGTGGAGCTAGCACAATATAATCATTGGCTCACTTCAAATGAACAAACTTTTCAAGGAAGAATCAAGTAGAAATGCATGAACTCTATGAAGTTGAAAAATAGATCACCAAAAATTAAAAATACACATGATTGATGACTCATTAAGAGTCCTCCAAGTGGATTCTCACATCTAGTCATATAGTGATTAGAAATTTGTTGATGGGGATTTGTCAAACTCTAACAAGTCAATGAATGATTGTCTCTATGTTGTTGCAGACTCATGGTGGATGACACTTAGGAGCATCAAGGGATTTTGATATTGCTATTAGGATTTAACTCTATGATTTTGAGTTAAACTCATTGTTATCAAGAGAATTAAGACAATAAACACACACTAAGCATGAAAATTGAAAAGTTTGAGTTTCTTGTTTAAAGTTCTCAAAAGCCACTAGTGACATCTAGAATCAAGTTGCAAACTTGATACGAGTTTGAAAATTGCTTGTTGATAAAGATATGCCTTTGTCATTTCTTTCTTTTGTCAAGGCTTTTTTTTTTTTGGTTCCACAATACATGCCCCATTTTAGACTTTGGAAATGGGGAACCTCCTTTTTTTTTAATTTGACTCCTAGAAGCTCATTCCTCAAATAGGTTACCTTCAAAAGTGCCTCAAGGAGTAGAAATTTTGTGGTTTAGGTTTAGGAGTCTAGTCAAACAGCATCAATCAAAATCTACCAATGGGGAAGATGAAGTTCTGCATAAAGGCCAAAGGTGTGCATAAGTGCACCCAGCACACATGTGCACCCTAAGATAGTGCACCACATGCATTACCTTGAACTACTTTGTAGGTACATAGAGGTACACCTTGTGCACCTACGTACCTTCCCAAGGTGTGCTAGGCGCACCTATTTTCAAGTGTACAAACCATGGAACTTGACCCAATTAATGCACTAGGTGCACCCTATGCACCTACACAAGTGTGCTAGGTGTGCTATTGCGCAGTTGTGCCTTTTGTTAATTTTTTTACCAATTTTTGTCAATTTTTCATCAATCAAGTCTATTTTTTAAGCATTATTTTTACTCTCTAGTATCAATACTAATTTTTATCTTTTATGTAGGTCATTATGGTATCCTCATCATCCAT
Organism: Cupressus sempervirens; assembly: GCA_028749045.1. Taxonomy (NCBI): domain Eukaryota; kingdom Viridiplantae; phylum Streptophyta; class Pinopsida; order Cupressales; family Cupressaceae; genus Cupressus; species Cupressus sempervirens. The sequence goes on along the minus strand of CM053788.1, from coordinate 406,169,947 downwards.
AGCAGAAAAGATTACTATGGTATTGTTTGTACATATTCAACATAGATGCCTTAGGACTTTAGATAGAAGAAGAAGGAGTTCAAGTTCATGACAATGTTGGACTATAATAAGTACACAAGAGTAATCCTAGATCTTATTTGAGAAAAACCCAAAAATCATTTTCAAATGTGTGAACTTTGATTTTTTGGTGAATTGAGAAACTTACGCAACTCCTTGAAGGTGTGCTAAGTGTGAAGTTGTACTAAGTGTGAAGATGCATTAGTGCAAAAGTGTGTTAATCCTAAAGGCATGCTAAGTATGGAGGTGTGCTAGTGTGAATGTGTGTTAATTCTAAAGGTACGCTAAGTTTGAAGGTGCGCTAGTGCGAAGGTGTGCTGGTGCAAAGGTATTCTAGTGCAAAGGTGTGCTAAGTCTAAAGGTTCTCTAGTGTGAAGGTGTGCTAAGTCTAAAGGTGTTTTAGTGTACATATCCAAAACATCCAGAGGTCCCTATGATCCCCAAGGTTACCATGGATTCCTTGTCTTCTATAGTATCTAAGATCACACTCAAATCTATGACTTTTAAGTTCCAAGGAGTTCCCAAGAAGCCACACTTCATGGATTTGTGCTTTGAAGTGAGAGCTACCAAATTTTACTAGATGTTATACAAGAGAAGAATTTTTTAAGATTTATGATTGGATTGAGAATATTTAGGAAGTGAATTAAGTCATGTTATCTATGTATGAAGATATCCAATATATGCATTAAACACATGCCCAACTATTAGAAGTGGATAAATACTATAGAGCAGTTAGCTTAGAGATGACTCTAAAACACAACTATGCTCAGTGAAAATAGTTTTACAAAACTCAAGTATCATTTGAAGTAGGATCCTCTAAGGATGATTTCAGACACATTTTTAAAACTAAGGAGACACTAAGGGAATTGAACTCTAAGTTGGATGATTTTTGCAGAAGTCAAGAAGCCCATGATTTCCATAGGGAAGTGAGGAAAAGTATGAAGATTTAGACTTGTCAAATCCTGAAGAAATCACCTCCATGATCCAAAATTTTAAAGGGGGACATTCAAACATCACTTTTGGTTAAGAAACTTATCAAACCTCAATCAAACTAACTTAATCAACCATCAATCAATCAACCTTTAGGCATTGGCATGTCTCTATGTACCTTATCAATCATCACCAATCAAACCTATCATCATCGATCCTTGGAATTTTCAAATCCCTTAGTGCCTTGTCAACCTATCCCATCATCAATTATCATTAATTCGATCATTGACATTGTCAAGTCCCTCAGTATCTAATTACATCCTTATACAATCAATTTAATAACATTAACAAAAATCATTGATGTTGCTTTGATCAATCCTACCAATCAATTTTGATTAATCTCATGGAATTTACCATGTTGACTAAATGTCACATATCATTAATCCATGTTCCTTGAAAATTCATCAATTCATTTTAGTCAAGGAGCATTCTTTCTTTGTAAAAGACTAGTGTCTTGGACAAGCAAGAAACAAAATCATATCTCTCAGTCCACAGCAGAGGTAGAATATGTGGTAGCAACAGTTAATTGTTCTAACATTGTTTGGGTTAAACAACTGATGACATGTATGAAGATAGACATTAAGGATCTAGTAGTCATATGCTGTGATAACACCAATGCAATCAATATATCAAAGAATCTAGTGATGCATACCAAAACAAAGCACATTGATATAAAATATCACTTCTTAAGAGAATTGACACAAGATAAAGAAGTCAAATTGGAATATGTGAATACAAAAGAACAAATTGCAAACATATTCACCAAGCCATTACCTAAGGATGCATTTATGTATCTAAGAGGTAAACTAGGGATCATTGCTCTATTTGAAGCTCACTAAATGAAGTTTAGTGATGCATCAACCAAATATTGTTGAAGATCAAACAGTTGATGTAGTATTGAAAAGGACATATTGCAAATGAATTAATACTCAAGGTACATTGACTTTCACCAAGCATTGTCTTTAGCATGTGTTCTCAAAGAGGGAGAAGTATATTGTCATATCTCGTAGAAATTTTTTTGAAAAGAGATCTATAATTAGTGATTTATTTGCATCTAAATCAGGTCATGTCATTGTTACTCTCTAATCATTTTAGCAGTGATCTAAATCTCTTAACAAGTTTGGCTTAATAGCTATTTGTAAATCCTCTAACAAGGTGGTAGTTCTATTGAATTGTCTAAAGACCTCTAGCAAGGCCACTCCTAATAGGGTGATTAAATCCTCTAATAGGGTCACACCTAATAGTGTGTTTTGTAACCTTTAACAAGGTTGGCTCCTCACAGGGCTCACTTCAAAAGAGTGAAAAATAGTAACTAGTTGCAATTGGTGGTTTTTCCCAAATTGGGTTTCCATGTTAAATCTTGGTGTCAAATGTGTCCATGCTATTTATTTTCTATGTTTTCAACTAAGTTAAAGTAATGATAATCATAGATAATATCTTAAGATTTGCATGTTAAGTAATTATCGAGCATTCTCAATGTTTACCAAGTTACAACTGTAGACACCGAAATTTGATTACACTGCTTTGGTAATCTAATTTAGCCATCTCTAAAGGAATCATTAATTGAATTCTTATTTAATTAATCCTTTTCCATCCCTAGTTGATTAATTTAATTAATCACCTATAGTCCTAATTGATAAATCAAATAATCTATTATTTATCAATTAAATCCTATTCTTCTATCTAATTCCAAAAATCCCCATTTATTAAATAAATCTATTTGATAAATGAAATCCTCAAATTCAAAAACCCCTAAACTATCTCTAATCCTCCATTTAGCCTAATCCACCCCATCCACCCATACTAACCAAGCTTAGCCACTAACTCACCCAACCTCATTAATGCCATCCACTTGCACATTTCTAACATCCCTAATCTAATCCTAAACCCAAGCCTAATCCACCCCCTAATGTTGTCACATTCCTTAAACAAGTTTAAGACTTTCCTAATCCAAACCAAAGTCTCCCCTCAAAAAAACCCAACCACTAAGTCATGAGTGCTCTTACAAAACATAAAGACTCTTACAAGCCCACTCATGACTCTTGCACCCATCTTCCACACTCTTCCCTCTTCCACACTCATTCCTCTTACATCCCTCTTACATACTCAATCCCACTCATCATGCCTTTAACCAACCCTTTACCCTACTCTCTCACACTCATCCTCCTTGTGACAAGTGTCACCTTCCCATTGGTGCTAAACAAGCACAATCCATGTGCTCCCCTTTGAGTGCATCTTAGCCCTCCTTAATCCTTCATCCATCCTTGCATCTAAGCCCTCCATCCCTCTACCCCTTAGCCTATAAATTGAATCCCATCCCAAGCCATTTCATCAACAATCTTTGAGCTAAAGTTACCATGCCCTTTTGAGAGCCAAAAGACATACCCATACCCTTATAATGCCAAATTGAGAGCTCACAAAGCTACCAATTTTCCATTTACCCATCTCCATTGAAGCAGCTTTTGAGCATCTTGAGCATACATCCACAGCAAAAGGACACATCTACAGAATCCAGAAAGCATGGAGTGTTTTCTCTTGTGAGGTTTGCACTTCTGGTTTGCTTTCTTTGTCCAAGCATATATGTGAATTTATTTTTTGGTTTGTGAATGTTTACTTTATTTGTAAATGTTCTTTGCATACTAATTCTTGTTCTACAACAACATCTTTGTCTGTTTTTCGAGCATCAGTAGAGTTTAGTTTTTAGAGTTTATTGTTGTGTACTAACATCTAAGGGATCTAGGATTTATTTTTGTAGTAACTTATTCACCCCTCCCCTCTTAGTTACTCCTCTTATATTTCCAACAATTGTCATAATGTTAATATTTTATCATATTTTCCAATTTTCACCTCTTAATCATGACAAATTTAAAAATTTCACAACTTAACTATGGCACCTTTCCAATTGCTCACTTCATATAATTCTTGCATTTGGCTCCCAAATACTATAAATTGAGCCTCTCTACACTTGTTTTGCTAACCATTCTCCTAGTATTCTTGTTATCATCTTGTCATTGTTCCATCATGTCATGCTTTTACTTTAAAATTCATAGGCACACTTTGTCAATTTGAATCTACATCAACACACTCATCATAAAGAATAAATGAGAAAATTGGAGAATCATTCGAAGTGGTTATTTGAATTTTCATGTTTATTTTAGGCACCATTATTTCAATGGCTTTAATGGTAGGCTAGGATTGTTTACATAATTTATAGAGTTTGTGGTTTCCCTATTATGCATTCTCACCTATTTTCTAGTCCTACATTTGGTGAACCTAACATGAAACATGTATTCTAATATATATCTTCTTATTGTGTAGCTACAAGGAAGAAGATCTATGCACTTCGGATTCTAACCTTGGTTTCTTACGTGATTTATTTCATTTGGCTTACAAATGAATAAAAAAGCTACATAGTATATTAGGAAGATCAAAGAGCCCAATCTTCACATATATTTAAAATATAGGAAGGTGTGGTGTTGGAAATGTGAATCAAGGATATGAGACCTAAATTTATCACTTGCCAAACATGCATATGCAAAATGGAGGGAGGGAAGTCAAGGAGAGGAATCCTTCCAATCCCAATTCTAATGAACTAGGTCTAGAGAGATTAGTGCTTAACCAAATAAGGAGCACTAATGCAAACTAGGTCTAGGATGAATAGGGGAAACATATTCAAGTCCTTGAAAACCCTAAATGATGTCAGAAACTAAATCTTGATATAAGATAATGTGTTGAGAGGACAAAGAAGGTAAAGGATAGACCTTTATAAATTATTTTTATGCATACTATGTGTTGCTAGACTTTAATTATCCCCCTTTTATGCTTCTATTTGGTAATAAATTAATGCAAATGAGTTTATGTCCAAGTCTAGATAGCCATTAGGAAGCTTTCCTTCTCACATATTTCTTTAAGCTTGCCTATGCAAGAATTGAGCAAAGTATAAGCATAGTAGTTAGCTAGATGATATAGGTTTGGTTAAGAAAATGTTGATGTATTATCTCAGAATGAGGAAAGCTAAATCCTTCTTTGAAACACCAATTTGTGCTCAATATATGCTTACTTAAACTCAAATTGCATCAAAAAGAAAGATTGCATGGACATTCAAAGCTGAAGTGAAGAAGTGCCTGATTGCACCTAAAATAAATAAAGATCATGATTATTAGGACCAGGCACAAGCCTTCTCAAATAAATAAATGGTGTAAAATACTCAATAGTGATTACTTTCATGGATTGCATTCTTTCAGTGTGCCAAGGCCCCTCATGGAGCCATGAAGTCAATTTTCCAAAATTGATATTTGGAAAAGTTATTGGATCTTTAATTTTAACAAGATCTATCCCCTAAGGCATTTGCAAGAATCCTAAGTGAATGGATCAATAAGATGAAGTAATTTTAGTGAAGTCTTTGCTATTTCAGAAAATTATCCCTATGAATTCACTTGCTTTGGCAGTGTACCTTGAAAGGAACTTTTCCAAAGTACATGAATTTGGCCAAATGGTAATCTTTTTACGTTGGATTTGAATTCTAGGAGTAATAAGGAGTATGGTGAGAATGAAGAAGTAGTTTTTTGAAGTATTCATAATGCAATAGAGATGTTTCATAATTTGGCTACTCTAAGTATGTCATAGTTTAATCACAAAGCCATTATCCCCATTTTTTGGAGAGGTAAAATCTAAGAAGATTATGAAGTATTTTAGAGAGGATTTCACCCTTGAAGGTATTTAAAAGGACACTAAATAATCATGAATCATTTTTCAAGCATTTTTTGTGACAATTGTAATGTTTTATAAAATGGATTTTGTATGTACGTCATAGCCTATAGCATAACTGCAACCCTCAATCTCTAAAAAAGATAGTTGGGGTGACTACATTGCATATAAAAATGAAATGGTTGTGCATGGGAGACATTTATATTGATTCCAAGGCAATGGTGCAATTTGAATAGAGAGGTTCATGTGAAATGAAGATGTATCATAAATGCCTCATTTTAACTACACATCCACCAAAGGAACACTCCATAAAGCTTTTCTCTAATAAGGTGAAGGTGATGACAAAATGGATTACCTATAAAGCAAAATATTTTCTAGAGATCCCCAATTTGTATTACACTCTTGAAAGTGATTAGGAACTAAGGAGGTAAAGGAGAGTAAATATTATCTTCTCTAGTTTTAGAAAAGGAGTTAAAGTGTTATGCGCCTAATCTAATGGAAACTAGTAGGTTAAAAAAGGTCACCGAGAAATCACCAAATCGGTAACACTTCTAAGATGACTAAGAAGATTGATGTAAAGGGTGAAAATGAATTACTATTCCAATTTAATAATGAGATGGTTGTTATTTTCTCAAGCTATAATCAAACAAGCTTATGAGCCAAAATATAGGTATCAAGAAAGTGTCATTTTTGTTGCATCAAAGCTTAAAGGTAAAAAGTTATGAAATTTATTGTACATAACACCCTCAAAGCTATATTTTATATGAATAAAGTCATTTATTTAACACATTAAGGAAAAAAATAGTCGTTATTCTCTTAAAAGCTAGAATTTTCCTAACTTCACATGCCTCACTTGTGTGATGGATAAAATGTGAGAAATAATTATCAAATTTGAATTGAATAAAGATCATATTGGTGGTGTTTTCATTTTATCTTGCTATGGTAGCTATTTCCTCCTATGTGTGACTTTCTTGTTTCCCTGAGTTTTCATGGCCTTGAGAACTAGTATGCAAGAAAAACTACTTAGTTTGGTCAATAAGATGAAATATTACACAAAAACTTCTTTCCATTTTTTTGACATTTCTAATCTTCAAAAAGATTGAATTCATAGCCAATTCATCCAGTGACATAGAAACTCAAGGAGAGTGGTATTGGTGAAGTTGTTGGATTCCCCATGGTTATTCATGTGCATGAGCTAGTATAGGAGATCATTACATGGTATGATCCCAAGACAAAAAAGATAAGGGTATTAGATGATTCTATATTGTTGACATTTGATAGAGCCTTGATGCATAATTTTTTTGGATTACCAAATAGGGAAGAATTTTGCAATATAGAATTTGGGTCTCAACCTCTATGTACAATGAGAAGAGAACTCTAAGGCAAGGAGACATTCTGTGCACATGGTTCTAGCCACCAAAAAGTAAAAAGAGTAAGTTTCCTAAGATGTTGTTTGGTACTAATTTAAAAAGGGAAATTGTTGATATTCTAGCCTTGTTTTTAAGACTAAAAGGACAAGATGAGGTACTAAATTTCATAGAACTATTAGAATTTTTTAGAATAACTAAGAGGGGGGGTGAATCAATTACTCAAGGTCAATATATACCACTTAAACAATAAAAAAATAAACACTTCAATGTTCTTCTTATCCTATTGTTGCTCAGTTTATACTATAAAACTATCATAAACATAACTTGCATTGCATAATGAAAATATTATTAGATGTAAATACACATAAATCATTCATCATAGTTTTGACACTAGGATTTTACATGGAAACCCAATTCGGGAAAAACCACTAGCAACATATCACTATTTTGCACTCTTTCAAAGTGAGATCTGTTAGGATCCAACCTTGTTAAAGGTTACAAAACATACTATTAAATGTGACCCAGTTAGAGGATTTAATCACCCTGTTAAGAGTGGCCTTGTAAGAGGACTTTGATCATTTGATTTAGAATGTCACCTAGTTAAAGGATTGACATAGATTATTAAATCTTCAAATGACTATTAGGTCAACCTTTGTATGCCTCTCTTCAATACAAGGTTTGCACATATACATACTTACACTCTTCCTTAGCACTCATTCACACAATTTGTTTAGCTATATGCCTCTTTAAATAGGAAATTTGTGCTTCACCATTTTCTACATCCACCATAGATCTTAGGGTTTATGATCAAATTCAACTTGATTCACTATATTTGTCCATCTTCTTGATCTTCTTCTAGAAAATTCTCTAGAATTCATCTATTAGGTTGTTACCCAATCCTTGCCTTGAATTCAATGATACAACTCATCAATCTTATCTTCAACGTGTTTTACATCTCCCAAGAAATCAACTAAGTCAATTTGATCTCACAATTTCCTTGAATTCATTCTTATACTATTACTCAGAAATCTCTAAATTGTGTCACTCAGTCATCACTAAAATAGTCAGTCACTGTAAACATTTTTGGCTTGGTATCAAATGTCTTTCTTAGTCAATGCTAATACTCAATCAATACTAGATTTGCTTGACACTAACTGTAGCTCGTTAAATACTAGCATTACTTGGCACTAACTATATTTTATACTTATGCTTGACTTTTCTTAGCTTTCTTGACATAAACAATCACTTTTCTTTATCAAAGTCTATCTAATCAAATTTCTATTGTAACAACCTTTTCATAACTCAACCTTTCCTCTAGGTGTTATTGTTATGAGAAACTTCTCAAATCCTCTTCATCAATCAAATAGATGTCATATTTAGATTAGGTAGAAATGTCTCATCAATAGATTTGACATCAATGACAAAACAACAATTGTTCCAATTGTAAGTTTCCAACAAGAACATAATTTATTTTTAGTACAAGTTGTATGTGTAGATAGTTTATATATATTAGGCACAAATAGTGTGCAATGAATTAACAGGTTGGATGAACTCTGTTAAAGCATTTAAGAAATTTTATATGTCATTTTATTTTATTTATGCCTTAGAAACACATCACTTATGGACAAGCTTACCCTATAATGAAAATTTAGATGAGTCTAGCAAATGGTATGAGCGTTATCCTTGCCTTCAACTAGAAAAGAGATATGAGCAATCTATAGAGGTGAATCATGCTTTTACTACAAGGCTCTGTAGAGAGCTTCAGGTGTGTCTCGAAAGAATATTTTATGTGAAAGATATTACTATAGTAATGTAGTTTGGGTCTTATTTTATTCAGTTCCCTCCTTTCTCTTACATCCAAATAGAGGGATTTGATGGTTTTCCTTGGAGATTACCTAGATACTAGGATGAAATAGTTGTGTTGATTGAGCTATATAGGAAAATCATGGAAGTGAACACTCTTTGTGTTGCCAATAAGAAGGCTGAAATCTTATTCCCTATTGAGGTGGGATCATTTTTATGTGCATCAAGATTAGATGCAAAGAACCATGTTAAGGCCTTTGACTGTAAGTATAATCTTAAGGATTAAAGTTATTAGGCCTTAGTTTGAGCATGTGTGCTATGTCAAAGATAACCTTTAGCTTGGTGCAAGTTTCAAGTGCATTCCCAACCTAGAAGATTATTGGGAATAATGTTATTTTGAATATCAAACCTAGGATAAGTATTGCTCAAGGCTCATGGTGAAGAAAATTAAATTGTATAATGTGAATATCAATGTGAATAATATTTATGAAGATGATTCTAATCTAACATCCTCTACTTTTAAAAAATAAATAAAATAAAATCTCATTCTATCTATCCAACTTGAAGGCCCCTAGTGGTTGATAAGTTGGAAATTTTGATGAGAGGAATCATAAAGAGAGCTTACAAGTGGGTGGAGTGCACCAGAGCAAGGAGGTAAAGGAAAAGAGCTAGTGGTTCTTCAACTGGGTTATCTTCAAGAGCTACCCAAACCTAATATGCTACTACTTCCACCATAATAGCCACCACTTGCATATCCAAGGGACCTTCACAATCACAAGTTGAAGGAGGTGGAGGTCATCTAGAAGACAAGAACATTCAAATCCCACCAAGCTATGTAGGAGGCTCTCTACTAGATACAAGAAAAGATGGTGATACTGAGGTAGAGAAAGAAAAGGAAAAAGAGAAGGAGCAATCTACTGCTAAAATATCCTCTATAGTTCCAATTATCAACCTAGATGGAGATAGAAAGAAACTATAGGATGGACCCAATGGTAATCAGCAAGCCCAAGATGCTCCACAATAGCTAGAAGCCTCAGATAAAGGTAATCTTCCTATGTATTATCTAACTAAAACTATGGCATTTCATTTCTCTAGCAAGAAGGAGACTTCTTCAACAACTAGAATGTTATTTAATCTGACAACTCTAGTCAATATTGAATGTCCTCTTAGTTGACTCTTGGTTATAGGAAACTATTAATAGAAAGAAGAGAAGAATAGAGGAGAGCATCCCACCAAAGAATCTCATTGCATAGGCTATGCAACCACCATAGCCATCATCTCAAAAGGCGAAGAGCCAAAAGGAACATGCTCCTTTGGCCACTAATGTAAATATAGGATACATGGTGGTAGAGAAAGCTAAACCTCAAAAGGAGGGAAGAATTAAGGGATTAACTCCAAATTATTTCTAGATAAAGATGATCAATATACAACTGCCAATACATGATTCTATGGTCAACAAATGTAAATCATTCAACATGAGAATTAAAGATAGACTGAAGGAATTGAAGTTAGAAAAGGAGACACTAAAAACCTCCAAAAAAGTGTTAAGTGATTACATTGGAGAAATTCTTGGAACCTTATCCATAGTGCTATTGGATAGTGCTTCTATAGGCATATTTGATCCAAGAGTGGAGGAGGACAAGAACTTGTTATTGAAATTGCAATGGGAGAGGCATTTTAGGCAGATTGATCAAGAATGGATCAAATATTTAGAGGCTCGAGGTCCTCCTCTAATTGATAATATGGGAAATATGATTTTAGATGCATATATGTTGAGAAAGGTTGAATTTGTACACCAAATCTCAAAGCAAATAGAGTCAAAGAAGCTAACAGGTAAATTGGCACTTCTCTAAGAGTTGATAAGCATGAAGACTGTTGTTTTTATCAATCTTGGAATCCTTAGGACTTGTAAGATCATTTTCTTCACTAGAAGCAATAAATAGAGTTCAAAAGTGAAAGCTTGGTCAAGGCTAAGTAGGAATTGAAGAGTGTGTATGATTATGTGAGGAAAGTAATTGAAAAGATCTACATATATCTCAAAAACTTATACACCAATTCATATGTAAGTGCAAACAAGTAGTTAGTAGACATTGAGAAAATGAAAGGGAAGTTCCTTGAATTCATAGAATAATTCACTACCCTTGCCAACTTTCAAGATCCTAAGATCTTAGAGCTAGTTACTATTGATAAAACATTGAAGAAGGTATTAGACAAACTTCAATCTAAAGTCACCATGATGGAGGATCAAATAGAGGAGTATGACTTCTGGGTGATGAGGGCTGATAATGTTTATATTTCAAGTGTTAAAGAAATAAGGATGGTAGTGGATACATTCAAGGAACATAAGTTTATTTCCATGAAGAAGAACTGAAGTGTTATAGTTCTTCCCATGATGATTCTTCATTTTAAATTTTTCCAAGTGTCATTCTTTCTTTGCTTCCTCTATTTATTATAGCCAAATATAAAAATTCTCCTCATATGCATGAATTTTATAAAGGATGACTCATATTCAATCCTCTTTTGAGCTAATTTTCTCTAGATGCTCTAAAATCAAATCATACAATCTAACTAGCCAAATATAAAGGGGTCTATATATGAAATTTTGAAAATTAATTGAAGGATTATCAAACTTTTGGTGTGAGTTGGCTTTGTAGATGGGTCTACCTGATTTACTATGATGGTTTTTTGCTCATTGCATAATAGATTAATTTTCCTTGGGATTAAAAGACACTTGTATTGTTGGACTAACCATCAACATTCCCCTTCAGGATTTGTGACATCGCTTAACCGTCTCCTATGTTCTATAATTCTAGTTATTGTATTGGGCATTAACAAGTTGATCTTTTTGTGCAATGATAACCCTAGCTTGTAACAAGTGGTATCAGAGCTTGGTCATAGGTTTGAATCTCCTTGAGTAACACTAAGAGGGGGATTGTTTGACTAACCACCAACACCCCCTTTTAGGATTTTTGACATGGCTTACCTATCTCTTGTGTTCTATAATTCTAGTGGTTGTATCAGGCATCAACAGGTTGATCTATTTGTGTAATGACAACCCTAGCTTGCAACATGTATGTGAAGTTGTTGATTTCTTGTTGATTAAATGTTAGTACAATATTGACAATATAAGCAGATTGAGTTTTTCTTTTCATTTATAATTTTGGTTTTGTGTTGCATTGTGTATTGTGGAACTAGAGTGGTAGTGAGATAGGAAGTTTCTGTTGGTACAATTTATCTGAACTAAGAGTCACTAAGGGCCAAAGAATCATTTTTCTTATAATACATCTCCTACATTCAATAATTTATGAGTAGGAGTAGGAACTAGAAGTAGATGTTAGAAGAGCTAAAAATAGCTCATATTATTCATATCTTTGGGTGGTGTGGGTTGTTCAAATTCTTCAATCTTCCTAAGTTTTTTGTGGTTATAAGAATCCTAGTTAGCCTTTATTTCTCTCTCGTTAAGAACATACCTCCAAAAATCATTATCTATTAAAGATAGAATCTAATGAAAATCTTTGTAATCTAAGGGAACTATACCTTTCAATTCAAAGGGCACTGATAGATTACCTACACTAACCTTTTATTGGTGATATCCTTTTGTCTCTCCACACATTGGGAATTTTGAGAGTCAACGTATAAACCAAACATAGGAGGGAAAACTATTAACCAACACTATGAAAATCAAAATAAATAGAAAATTAATTGATCTAGGCCTCAAATTTCAAAATAGACAAAACCCAAAAATCTTTCGGTGATCTATCAAGGGTGAACTAGATAATAAGGGGAAAAATGAAGCATCTAGGGTGCACTATGCCCCTAATTGACTATATGCCACACTAATTTTGATCTCGCACCTTCAAAGAAAACCAAAAATGGTACTTAGTTCTACAATATGTTCATCAATTTGATATTGACAACCTACAATAAAAAAAAGGGTTTTTGTTGATGGGGGATTTTTCTTGGTTTGACCCAAGTTTAGGAATTAGCCTTGAATTGAAATAATTCAAATAGCATGAATATAAAGTAAATGTATGAATTCACATTACAATAGTTGGATCTCTTGAATCAAATGCAACAGTCTTACTTTACTAATTGATTTGGATTAATAAAATGAAGATGAATGGATGTAGAAGATGTAACAAAGGATCTTTAGTTGGACTAAAGAAGATCTTGAAGATAAACTCCTTTAATTTCTTGAATGCTTGAATCCTTGATCTTCAATGGAGAAATTCTTTAATAAATTCTTGAAGACTTGAAGGCTTGAAAACTTGAACATTTGAGAGCTTTATTGCTTGGAGATATGAATCATTGTTCATGGATGAGAAATGGAGCAAATGGAAAGGCTTATTATATAGAGGTCAAAATAGACTAACTCCCATAGGCCAACTTGCCTAAGAATTAACACCCAAAAGTTACTCAAACATGAGACCCAAAGAGGAGACCCAAAATAGGTCCCAATAAGGGGTGTACTATGGCCTTGATTAGCTCATTAGGAGTTCATTGTGCCCCTAATTGGTCAAGGGTGCATTGCACCTTGGACAACCAGGTCCTAGGTGAATGGAAAGGAAGGAACTAGGAAGATAGATCCTACCTCGATCTTAGTGCTATGAAGATAGATCCTACTTCAGTAAGAGTATGGACTCAATCCAAACTCTTGTTAAAATAGAGCACAAAGAATTAGATACTCTAATTAAAATCAAGGAGACAAAGAATCCATCAAGCCCCGAAGGAACCAAGACTTTCCTAACTCCAAAATCATAATAAGAGAGGAATTATTACTAAGAAGAAAGAAGAGAGGAGTGGTTATCTCACCTAGTAGAGTGCCTACCCTAGTATAAATCACTAAAAGAGTTGTTGCAAAAGATGGCATTGAAATATTCTAATAGGGTGGTAACTTGCTAGTCAACTTGTCAGAAGGCCTACCCATAGATCAAGGTTCTTTGTATCACTATGGAAAGGTCAAATGAGACTGAATTACCCATGTATAGGACTTAGAAAATTGTTATGCATTACCCATAGCTTATATTTAGATAATGTGCATGTAAAGGAGAGAGAAACTCAATATCAAGGATGCTCACTTATTGTATTGAATGTGTGCATGGAGAATCCATTCTTTAGGATAGTGCATAATGTTGATATATGATTGAAAAGATCAATTGAGTAGAAGATTGTTGAAGAAGTGCTTTCAATCATTGTTTTGTCACTGATGTCAAACCTACTATATGTTGGTAAGGCAATTTCTTATATGTTTCAAGCACTATTACTTAGTTGATTGATGAAGAGGATTTGATCAACAAGATGTAACAAAAGTACCTAGAGGAAAGGTTGAGTTATGATTATGTATTGAAGTGCAAGAATTAGTTAAGACAGTGATAACATAATATATTTATGATCTACTTGTAGTTACAAAATGTTTGGCTACACTTAGAAAGTTTAGATGAAAAAGGTTGAACAAAGTTCAATTGCCAAGCTTGACCAAGTTGATAGATGGTGCCCAGTAAATTTAGTGCAAGCAAAGCAAAAAGTCAGTGGAACCGAGTGAAATAATTTTCTAGTGGATGCTAAGCAAACTAACAGATGTTGAGCAAGTTAGTAGATGCTAAATGATTTTCAATATGTGTTGAGCACTAGTAAAATCCAGTTGATGCCAAGTGATTTTACAATAGATGTTGAGTAACACAGTATGTGTCGAGCATCAGTAAATTGATAGTGCCAAGTTGTTGCATTATGAATAAGATTGAAGATTCGCCAAATGAAAGCGAACAAGTTTTTTTATCTTAGAACTTGTAAATCAAGAGGAAGATAAGATTGATGAGCTGGAGGCACAAAATCTTATGTAAACCATTTTGGAGATGAATTCAAATGGGTTCTAGGAGAAGTTTCTAGAGAAGACAAGACATGGGGTAGATACATTGTATCCTACCTAATCCATCAAAAACCCTAATTTTTGAGATGGATAATGAGTGGGAAAAAGAGTTCTAATTCCCTATATCTAGGGATGTATGGTCATGAAGAAAAGTTGGTAATAGGTCAAAGAGTTTTTGGATACAAAAATATGACAAGGTGAAGAAAGAGGGTTTGCTTCATCAAGTGAGCCAAGAAGAGAAGTCTACAGTGGTGAACTAAGAAAGAAGGCTTAATGAAGATGAATGCTTGAAGGGTGAACAGGCCATCAAAACTATAAAGATTGGAAGCCAAGAAAAGTTGAGGACTGAATAATGATCTATAATATGCAAGTAAGGTTGTAAGTTGCAACAGATCAAACTCTACTATTACTCTCTAACAATTGTATTAGATTAGGCTAAATCCTTTGGAGAAAGGTTGACATAACAGTCACTGGTAAATGCTTTAACAGGGGGGCATTCCAAGTGAATGGCCTAATGTCCTCTAACAAGGCTCGCTTTTAATAGGATGATTGAAATCCCTTAATCAAGTCACATTTAATAGTGTGTGTTGTAACCTTTAACAGGGTTGGCCTTTAATAGGGAATCACTTCAAAAGAGTGAGAAAGGAGTAGCATGTTATTGGTGGTTTTTCCCAAATTGGGTTTCCACATTAAATCATTGTGTCATGTGTATTGATGGATGTGTTATGTTTTATGCTTTAAATTTTTGCATGTTAGTTTAACAATAACATATCAGTTTTGCTTTACACACAATGAATGCATGCATGGTTAAGAATGTTATATGGGTTCATTGAATTGTGAAAAAGTTTTATTTGGACATCTAGACCTTGAATAATTGATTCACCTCCACACCCCCACCCCCCAATTATTCTAAAGAATTCCAACACATAATCAATAAAGAGATTCATAAAATTTGTATATTGAAAAGGGGGATGAAGTAGTAATGCAAAGATTTGAGGATAACTTAGGAAGAATACTAAGAATCTAGGGCTAAAATACCCCAAGCTATACTCATAATTTGTATTCACTACCCCATGAGTGGAATGCAAAAATGAGCAAATCCTACACACCCATGTTAAAGTAATTTATATCACCTTAATAGTAGCAATGGATTTAATAGAGTATACATACAATTATTGAAAGATGTTTCCACTATAAGATGTCCTCAAAAGAATACAAGTGTAGGGAAATAAGATGTACAACATGCAAGAGCACAAAAGAGATCTACTAACTTTGTGGTCTATATGATAATATGATAACATGTAAATAATATATCAAATATGAAATATCATTATCCACCAAGGGAAGTATAACTACATCAAAATAAGAGAAAAACACGTAAGAAGTGTGAAGAAGAGATTTTTTGGACTACCACCATGGAGACCAAAAACAAATTGGTTCTATCATTTCACAAATCCAAGAAGATAATATGAGTGTACAAGTACAAACAATAGCACATGTACAAAATAACATATAATAATAGATAGAAGAGGCATGATACAAATATAATAATGATGCAAAATTTTTGATTCCTTTATCACCTTGTTCCAATGAAGTAGCAAGGGTCATATAAATAAATCTAAGCAAACATTAAGAAAATATGATTTAGGGGAAGCACATAACAACCAAAAAACATACACAAAGCTACTTTTCTAACACACTCACTTCAATCATGTTTCCTTCCTCCCCTATCTCAATTAGTAGTAATAAGATAAGGTGGGTAACTTAAAAGAGGATATATATCTAGCATAGTAGGAACAATAGCTAAATCCAAAGAAGGATTCTCAGGAGAGTCACTATGCTCAACTATGGATGTAAGTGTAAGTTTCATAGCAAGAATGTTAGGTAAATCACCATCAAGATCAATAATCTCATTCTTATTATCATCTAAAGTATCCTCTTCATCTAAGTTTATCACAATAAAATCCAAAACAAGAATATCCATCTCATTAGTATGACTAACTTCCTCAACAGACATGGGTTGATAAGAAGCATTCATATGAGTGTTAGCATGAGGATGGAGGTTCTTTTGACATTCACAAGAATATTGGTTACACTTTGTTTCATTAGATATTTGTTAAGAAAAATGAGGATAAACAACCATAGGTTCCTTACCTTTTGATGGCACAAGAGGAGGAACAACAAAAGGTTGAGAGTTAGAAGGATAAACCGCACTAGGAGAAGGAACCACACTAGGGGGAAAATCACACTAAGAGGATCAGTACATGTAAGAGGTGGTTGACCATTAGAAATAGAAGAATAAGAAGAAATATGTGTAGAAGATGTAGGTAAAAGACCATAAGAAATGTCCCTAAGCGACTTAACTCAATAGTCTTTTAACATTTATGAGTTGGTAAGTACAAAAAATATAATCCAAACAAATAGGAGCTTTAGTAGTAATAAAAGGCCAAAAGAATTCAAGAGTAGCACAACGTCAAGGCCTAGAAGGATGATAAAGACTATCGTTGATCATATTAATCTCACCATCATAAGGGAATTTAATGTATTGATGAATAGGGGAAGTAATGGCTTGCATGGAAGTCAAGAAAGATAAACCAAGATTCACTTGGAACTGATTGGAAGTAGGAATGACAACAAAGGAACTATTCACCACTTTACTGCAGGGCTCAATAGGAAAAGAAATGGAACCTTGAGAAGCATATAGGAAATCATTACATGTTTGAATCTAAGTACTAGTTGAGCCATATAAATTATGATGTTTTTTTTATCATATAGATTTTCATCAATAATAATGTTAACCATAAAAGTAGGATCAAAAAGACACCTATAAGAAGTACACTTAGTAATTTGAGTAGTACAATAGACAAGGCCATTAGGAGCCTTGAACTTATTAGCATCAATTATTGAGTTAACAAGAGCTCTAGGATGCTTTTGATTCAATTTAAAATAAAGTTGAGCATTAGATGTAGAAGGAATATATTCCATAAGTGGATGAGGAGCTTTAACTAAAAATTCCACAATATTAATAGTATTATCATTCTCTTATTGTAAGTTGTCATAAAAAATATTCATTTTTGGAGGAGGAGGAGGATGATAAATAATAATATTAGTAGTATGTTTAGGTAAAGGATTAGTCTATATTTGAATATTTTAATTAGGAAATGTCACATATTTATTCCTATTATCATGACTATCAACAAATAAGGTATTAAAATCAATCAAATTCTGAATCTTATTCTTCAAAGAATAATAGGCCTTGGTATCATGTCTAGGTTGGCAATGAATTTAACAAAAGGTTTTAGGATTAAAGTGTGGACTTGATGTGGTAGAAGGAATAAGTGGTTTAATAGGAGGAAGTGTTATTTTATTAATGCTAATCTACCTACTCGTAATAGAATGTAAAGAATCAAAAAGAGGAGTAAACTTATGATTAATCCAAAAAATAGAGGAAGAAGTAGCAGCACCTCAAGATGCAAGAGATACTTGATCATCTACTATATTTTTGGCTTTGTTAATCTTGACATAGTTGATAAGTTTATGAAAAAAAATAGGATTAGCTTTCGCATCACTCTTTTCAACAAGTATAGGATCCATTGGAGTGGTTCTCTCAAACTAACTCAATTGTAATTATTAATCATGAAGCATTGCACAAGGTTGTGAAGAAAAAAAGTAAACTTAGTAAGAAGAACCTTATCTCTAATGCCTTTTTGTAAATTCACAATAAACATATTCTACAGATCAATATTGTGCACAAAGTAAGAAATATGAGCATGCAAATTCTTAATCTACCAATAAGATCAATCACTTTCTCCTTAGGACATTGTTTACAATGCATCAAATCAGAAAAAGAAATAGAACGATCAATATTACTCTAAAACTTTTATATAAAGTCATTAGCAAGTTTATGAAAAGAATCGATAGAATATGGTGGCAAAGAGAAATACCATCGTAAATCTTTGTCACAAAAGGTGTGAGAAAATAACTTAGCTAAAATCATAATATCATGAGCATAGTCACTACATAGAACTTGGAAAGTCTTAAGATGTGTCACAAGATCACCTTTACCATTATAAGTGTCTAAGTGAGGCATATTAGCTTATTGAGGAGAAGTATGGATAATGTCAGAAGACAAAGGACTGCCCATATCACATGTAGGAACATTAAACTTAGATTGAGTGAAAGAAGTAAGTTAATGTTGTAAATAGGCCACAGTCTAAACCAGACTAAGGACTATGGAATAATTAGAAGGAATAGGTGGTATAGAAACATTTTACACACTAGGAAGGGTGTATAAGTTAGCTAGAATAGAAAGAACTACAAGTGGAAAGCTAGGAACCACAATAGGACAATTAGGATAAGTAAAAGTAACACTATTATATGAAGGTTATGAATTTGGAAAATGCAACAGGTAGAAAATTCATAGGAAAAGAAGGAATAGGGAGACTACTAAGATTATTAGACACCTAAATTGAATTGGTCATAATAGAAGCAACATAAGTAGAAACTCTAAGAGATATGTACATTGCTAGGAAAAACAATATCAAGAATGGAAACAAGTGGAGCCATCCCTACTTCAAAAGTAACTTGAGTTGAAGGCTTAACATGAGTATAAAAAAGGTGAGTAAGAACACACAAGAGATTAACACCATGTTTTTCATTAGGATCACTTTCTTAAGATCATAAAAAGAATAAATAGTCTTAGTATTGTGATTTTCTTGTAGAAGACAATCATGCATTTTATCAATTTTAGTAGCAAGTTTTTCAACTTGTTCAGGAGGAACCCTTAAAGCCTCATCCTCATCATCAGATGAATGGGAAGATTCATTCTCCATATAAGGATTAGAATAATGAGAAACCATAGTCTCACTAAGGTTTTTGAGATGAGGAAAAATGGAATCTGGATCAAAGAGAGCCATGAGTCTATGACTTCTCTTAATAGGAATGTTATAATTAGGACTAAAAGTAGTAAAGCTCATACACCAAAAAAGAAAGAAGAAAAAAATAATATAAACTTATGATATGAACTAAATTCCAATGTAATGTAAAGAAAGATAGAAATCATACAAATATAAACCACAAGTTAAGAGAATGTAAAGATCTTTGAATAAGAAATCTAACACCAAATCAAAAGTGGAATTGTCATAATTGGGTTCACTGATAAATGTGGCATTGGAAATGTGAATCAAGGATATGAGACCTAAGTTCATCACATAACCAACATACATATGTAAAATGGAGGGAGGGAAGTCAAGGAGAGGAGTCCTTCCAATTTCAATTGTGAAGAACTAGGTCTAGAAATATTAGTGCTTAACAAAATAAGGAGCACCAATGAAAACTAGGTCTAGGAAGAACAACATAAAGATATCCAAGTCCTTGAAAACTCTAAATTATGTAAGAGAATAGAGAGAAATATAGGTAATTTTTCTTAAATGAAAATGAAGGTAAATGATGCACCTTTAGAATCTATTTTTTTCCTTGTTGTGTTGATCACAATGAATGGAAATTGTCAAATCTGGGTTTTAAACTCTAAAATGGACAAAACCCATAAATCTTTTGAAAATATATCAAGGGAAAAATAAATAATCAGGGGGGAAATGAAGCATCAGGGGTGCACCCCTAATTTATTGTATGTGATGTTGATTTTGATCTTGCAATTCCAAATCAAGTTGAAAAGGGTACTTAGATTTGCAATGTGTTTGTTTAATTGATATTTGTAACCTACAATAAAAAGGGTTTCTATTTTTGGTGGGGGGTTTTCCTTGGTCAAACCCTAGCTTAAGAATTAACCTTGAGCTAAAATAATTGAAATAACATGAATGTAAAGTAAATGTACAAGTTCACCTTACAATAGTTGGATATCTTGAATTGAATGAAATATGCTTACTTCACCAATTATTTTGGATTAAAAAGATGAAGATGAATGGATGTAGAATATGTAATAAAGGTTATTTAATTAGAATGAATAAGATATTGAAAATAAACTCCTTTAATTGCTTGAATTCTTGAGTTCTTGATCTTCAATGGAGGAATGCTTGAATGAATGCTTGGAAACTCAAAGACATGAAAACTTGAATGCTTGAGAGCTTGAGTGCTTGGAGATATGGATAATTGATCATAGATGAGAAATGGAGAAAATGGAAGGGCTTGTATAGATCTCAGAATATACTAACACTCATATGTTGACTTGCCTATGAATTAACATCCCAAAGGTATTCAGATATAGGACTCAAAGAGGAGGCCCAAAATAGGTCCCAATTAGGGGTAAATTTTGGTCCTGATTGGCTCATTAGAGGCACACTATGGCATTGATTGGTTAGGGGCACACTACTCCCCTAACAACCAAATCTTGGAACCTTTGGGATCCCAAAATAGGTCTCAAATCTTTCAAATCATGTAGAGAATCCAAGATGTATTCATTGTAGTGTGAAGAGAAAATTGCAAGTGGATAGGTGAATGGAAATGAATTACCTAGGAGGATAGATCCTACCTCTAGCTTTATGCCATGAAAATAGGAGTTCTAAAGATGATCTATTAGGTTTTACCCAAATTCCACCTAGGAGGAAGGATGGAAAAGGGATGAAGAAATGAAAGGTGCAAGGAGATTGATGAGCTCGCATTAAATAGATACTAAATCTTCACTAAATTGGAGTGTGTCCAATATAAGATGGTACAGAAGGAAAGAATAATAATTTGTTACATGCTTTAAAATTTTCCTTTCTTAATGGATAAAGTGAATAGAAAACATCATCTGGCCTAATAAGAAATATCAAATAACTTCAATACTCACTCAGATCTAACTAGGAGGCTAAAGAAAAAGTCAATTTGATAAAGCAGAAGTGTATATATAGGTCTCTATCTTAGGTGCATACTCAGTATTGTAATTGTGGACTTGGGATGCTCATAATCTTTCTCAGGGCTTCTAAGTGTTATTTTTTTATTTTTTTGGATTTCTACACTACCAACTACATATTTTTTGCTACCAACTATGCAACCTACATAGTTGGCATGTAAACCTTCGCACTTGGCTTACTACCTAACTTTCTAGGTTTTTGTTGTTGATCTGTGTCACATTGATTAGCCTTGTTCTTTGGTTCATTACCTTAATTATGAAATTATGGTTCCCAATTATGTACCCTATGCACTTGGTAACTATCTTGTCATTTTTGCATATTGCACTTAGTTTATGTCCTACCTGGTGGTTCGATTTTGTCTTCTAGGGTACCAACTATGCAATTCTAGTGACCAATTGTGCACTCTACATAGTTGATCAATAAAGTTGTACACTTGGCTATGTAGATCAGTCATTTCATATTTTATATGTGGTTCATTGCACCTATATTTGATTTCTGGGATCTCACTATGTAGTTGGTACTATTTTTGTGTTGTTGGCTGATAGAAAGTACATTTTGATTCATAATCTACATTTGAGGATCTCATTTTATTTTCATAACTTAGAGTAGTATTTTTGGAGTTACTAATGATCTATTTTCAACTTGTGGTGATCATGGGATTAAGACAAATGCTCAAAAATAGTAATGTATTTGATGCAGGATGTATAACGAAGACCTTGTGTATTTTTCATAACATTGTGTGTGGTTTTTAATAGATTAGAAAATATCAATTTTTGATGCACTAAGATGAATTTTTTATTCTATTTGGCATTCTAACATTGTTAGAACCCAAAGGGTTATATTAATGTATCCTCTCCCCTACCCTTTGTGGATCTTGGGTGTAAGATAAATCTATGTGATTCTTTTTAGAGAAGCCTTGCTTGGACCAAGGTGTCCAATTTTGGGTGCCCCAAGGGAAGACTTTGGGGTAGTGATAGTCTAAATCCAATTCTCCACTCTAACCACTATATTAAGGCTTGATTATGATTAATGTCCAATTGGTAGTATGGTTGAGTGGTATCTCTTCTCCAGTATCCTTAGAGGTGTGTCAAACTTTGGTTCTCAGGGGTAAGAGACCTCCTATCAAATTTTATCACACACCTACTGAATAGAGTGTCCTAGACTTAAAAATATTTTTTAGTGACCAAAATCCATATCCACTAGCTCAAGGTTTTACCCATGCCCATGAAGCCAGCCTAGGCACTCATGATCCTAAGTAGAGACAATAGTTCCTTGGGAAGTGATTTCCCTTAGAAGTGGATTTTGGTATGCTCAAGAAGTGAGTGCACTAAAAGGGGGAGCCTATACTACCAAGATCTTAGGTTTTCCACTCTGCATAAGCATGGTTGAACTTTAGTTCGACTAGGAATGTAGTGGATATAGTCCTTTTAGTCTAGGTTGTGGTGTGTTTGTTCACTTTTAACAAAAATCACTAGCCTTTTGCATAGTTGCATACATTAGACCTTTAGTTACATTTTCATAACCTAAAGTCAAAAATCCCAAAAACACCTTACATACACATTTCCTTATTTGCATTTGCATAGCCCAAAGATATAAAAGAAACCAAAACTTTTTTTGCATACATACCTTTAGTTTTCATTACTCCAAAAACCTCAAACACAACTTGCATACCATGAAAATTATTTTCATTTTCATACCTTATATTCCAAAAAATCAAAAAACTTTTTTCATTTCATACCTTAGTTTCATTTTCATATCCCTTAGTCAAATTTCCAAATAATACTTGCACTTATATATTATACCCTAATAAATTTGTAATTATCATACCTTAGTTTCATTTTCATCCCTTTAAATCCAAAAATCTTGCATACTCAAACTAGCATTTTAATTTCACATCCAAAAATCCCAAAAAACACAAACTCATTTTCATACTTTGACATCATGTTAGTTTTTACAAGGGGCCAAGAATCCAAAAGGTAAGGCCAATATCAATAGATGGTTACATCTCAAGAGAAAAGCCAATAACCTTTTGACCCAAGACAAAGTGAAGCACAAAAACCTCAAAAAATTGACCCACTAAGCATGTATCCTCCAAGAGACAATACTCAATACATAAGACACCCAACATTCACAAGGAATTCAATAGACATATCATCCTTTCCAAATGACATGTGCAACATGGTTTTTCTACCTAACACTTCACCAACACATGGAACAATCCAATGGGATCCTGCACTACACTTTGAACCTAGTTTTGTACCTATGCAACTAGGATGTAATTCTACCCACATCACCCATAGAAGAATAAAGTGGTTCTTTCGAATCTCACAAACCCAACACAAGAACCTTCCATTTTTTCAACCAAGAAATGGAATCTACAAACATCCTACAAACTACAATAAACATAGGTGGTGACTCTTCATATCCATATTATAGAATCCCTAATGAAGAAGTGGACAAAGTATTTCAAGACAAAACCTTTCAAAAAAATATGAAATACCTTATGGCTCAAGATTTATTGAAACATAATCTAAATTTTCCAAATCCTAATTCTGAAAATCAAGACAACTCTACTTTGGAAGAAATGCAACCCATTATTAATTTGGACATGGACAAGGGGAAACAACTTTTGGAACAATAAACTACAAAGGTAGCACCTAAAAGACCTTGAAAGGATTGAAAGGAGTCAAATATTGAGTTTCCATCAAGAAATGTCTTTGGATGAATCAATAACAATCCCCTTTTTATACAACTTCCACTCTTCAAGTGTTGTGATGTGGAGCTAAATCACACTCAGAGGTTTATTCGGCATAGTTTTCTCCCCAGGGTAGTTCCCCCAAGATGGGGTCAAGGGGCAATGCCCCTATAGGGTCCTTATATTGTAAAAGGCATCAGCTTCTATTTTTCCTATTGGACAACTTATTCTAGCCCTCATTTTGTAAGCAAAAATTGCTTGTATAAAAAGGATTGGGGTTAGGGATTTCATTATGTAATGGTGATATTGTAGCTTCTTCTAGCAGTATTGAGCTGTAAGGGATTATGGATTGTAATCATTGGATAATAATAATATTGGACTTGTTGTTGATGCATGTAGCCCACAGATTGGGTTAACCATGTTAAATCTTAGTGTCTTGTGTTCTCTTCTGTGTGATCTATTATTTTCTGATATTGGTTATATTTGCATGCAACTATTATTTCTATCTAATGTTAATCCTAATAAGTGGTATCAAAGCCAAGAGGTCGTTGTTTTTTAGCTCAAAATATCATCATTTTTTTGTTTTTTTTCTAGATCATCACCTTTTTTTTAGCGATCCTCTATAAGAAGGTCTCATAGTTGAGTGGGAGTCTCATAGTTGAGTGGGAGCAATGGAAGATGAGGTAAACTAAAGTTGGAGAAGTTTTATGGGTAGAACTTTCAGTTATGGAAGATGCAAATGGAGAACTATCTTTATTAGAAGGATTTATGGAAGTTGTTGGAAGGAAAATCCAAGAAACAAGGAACTATATAAGATGAGGACTGGGAAATTATAGACAGGAAGATACTTGGAAGCATTTGACTATGCTTGGCATCATTGGTGACATTTAATATTACAAAAGTGAAAATGATGAAAGAGTTGATGCAAACCCTAGCAAAACTATATGAAAAAACCTCCACTTCAAACAAGGTATTTCTCATGAACTATTTATTTAATATGAAAATGATAGAAGGCGGATTCATTGCAAATCATTTAAATAATTTTGATATTGTTACTAATTAGTTATCTTCTATACGTATTAATTTTGATGAAGAAATTAGGGCTCTCTTGATTTTGTGTTCTTTGCCCGAAAGCTAGAATGGCTTGGTAATGATTGTAAGTAATTATGTTTCTAGATCTAATACCCTACAATTTAATGATGTGATTGGTGTTATTCTGAGTGAGGAAACTCATAGGAAAACCTCAGGTGGATCTACATCAGGAAGTGCTTTGAATGCACAAAGCAAAGGCAAAATGACTAAGAGAGGAAATAATTTTGGAAATCATAAGAAATCAAGAGGAAAGTCAAAGGGAAAGAGGTTTCAATCTAGAGGACCAAGAGATTGTTGGTATTGTGGTAAATGAAGGCATAAGAAGAAAGATTGTTGGACTCAAAAGAACAATGAAGGAGATAAACTAGAAAGGAATGAGGAGGAAAATGTGGTAAGTAAAAAATCCAAAGAGGACTTTGCTTCTATCTTTAGAAAGTGTTGATTATTCTTGGGTTTTAGATTCTAGTGCTTCATTTCATGCTACACCTCATAGAGGTTATTTTATCAATTATGTCTAAGGGGATTTTGAGCTTGTTTATTTAGGGGATAATGAACCTTGTTAGATTGTAGGAAAGGGAAAATTTAAGATTAAGTTGTAGAATGGGAATCATTGGCTACTACATGAGGTAAGATATGTTCCAAGGCTAAGTAGGAATTTAATTTAAGTAGGGAAACTCGATGATGAGGGTTGTGTACTTACGTTTAATGATAAAAAATGAAAGGTTTCAAAAGGTACCCTTGCAGAAGAAAAAGGTGTGAAAGTAGGCACCTTATATCTTTGTACAAGTCATATTGTTCCTTCTACTTTGATTATTTCAGAGAGAAATGAGTGTTCAAGAATAGTTGCTATAGTTGACCAAGGAGAACAAATAGTTGTTGTAGATTCTGATATAGCACTATGGCATCATAGACTTAGGCATATGAGTGAGAAAGGTATGAAAGTACTTTATTCAAATAAATTTTTACTGGGTCTTAAATATGTTAATATGAATTTTTGTAAAAGTTGTGTGTATGGAAAACAAAAGAGAGTGAGTTTTGTGAAGACTGGGAAGGAAAAGAAAAGTGAGAGATTAGAGCTTGTGCATACAGATGTATGGGACTAGCTTAGGTATCTTCCCTTGGTGGCACTCATTATTATGTTAAATTTATTTATGATGCAACTAGGAAAGTATGCATGTATTTCCTTAGATAGAAATCTGATGTATTTCAAACTTGTAAGAAATGGAAATGCTTGGTTGAAAATGAGACTAGTAAGAAATTAAAATGTCTTAGATCTGATAATGGTGATGAGTATTACTGACATGAATTTGAATATTTTTGCTCCATTAATGATACTTGTAGACAAAAAATTATTCCAAGGACTCCACAAGAAAATGGAGTGGTTGAATGCATGAACAGGACTATAATGGGGTGTGCAAGGAGCGTGAGGTTACATGTTCGGTTGCCCTTAAACATGTGGGTGGAGGTTGTCAATACTATTTTATATTTGATTAATAGAGGTCCTTCTACTCCTTTAGATTGTGGTATTCCAAAGGAAGCATGGACTGGTAAGAAGGTGAGTTATTCTTTTCTCAAAATCTTCAGTTGTGAAGCATTTGCTCATATAGATTCTGAAAATAGAACCAAGTTGGAAGCTAAGTTAAAGAAATGTGTATTTTTTGGATATGGCATTGATAAATTTGGTTATAGGCTTTGGGATTTTGAAAATCATAAAATTGTAAGAAGCAGGGATGTCATATTCAATGAGAAAGTGTTCTACAAAGATCTGTTGTAGCAATATGAGAAGAAAGAAGATGATTATATAGTATTGGATGATACTCCAAAATATGATGTTCCAAAAATTTCTCATGATCTACAACAACCACAATAATAAATATCACACAAACCAGTGCATGTTAGACGGTCAACAAGGCTAAGTAGACCTCCAAAAATATTTTCTCCCTCTTTGTATTCTATTTAACTTACTAATGTTGGTGAACCTGAATGCTACGATGAAGTTGTGCAGGTGGATACAAAGATTCAGTGGGAGTCTACAATGAAAGAAGAAATGGACTCTTTGCTGAAAAATAAGACATGGGATTTATGCAAGTTGCTTGCAGGGAAAAGAGCTTTACAGGATAAATGGGTTTATAGGTTGAAAGAAGAGGATGGAGGTAAGAAATAATTTAAAGCTAGGTTAGTGGTAAAATGATTTGCATAGAAAACAGGCATTAATTTTGATGAAATAGTCTCTCGTGTTATAAAAATGACTTATATACATACTAGTTTAAGTATTGTGGCTACTAAAGATTTGCATTTAGAGTAGGTTGATGTTAAAATAGCCTTCCTTCATATTGATTTGGATGAACAAAAATATATGGCATAGCCATAGGGATTTGAGGTCAAAGGTAAGGAGAACTTAGTGTGAAAATGAAAGAAAATTTTATATGGCTTAAAGCAAGCACCTTAGCAATGGTATCTAAAATTTGATAGGTTTATGCATGAACATGGATATAGCAGGTGTCATTTAGATCATTGTGTTTATTTTAAGAGGTTGGATGATGATAGCTACATTATTTTATGTTTATATGTTGATGATATGCTTGTATTCGGGTCTAACATGGATCACATTAAGGGGTTGAAATGCTAGTAGCACATGCATTTTCTATGAAGGATTTGGGGGAAGAAAAATAAATCCTTGGTATGAAGATTTATAGAGATAGGAAGAATAGGAAATTTATATTATCTCAGGCTGATTATATTGTGAAGGTGTTGCAATGTTTCCCTCTGGAGAATGCTAAAGCTATCAGCACACCTTTACCTAGTTATTTGAAATTGACTAAGGAGATGTGTCTAGAGACATAAGAAAAGGAGGATAAGATTTCTAAGGTACCCTATGCTTTAGCTATAGGAATTTTGATGTATGTTGTGGTATGTACTAGGCCAGATATTGCACATGTAGTGGGAGTTGTTAGCAAGTATATGAGCCATCCAGGAATTGAGCATTGGAATGCAATTAAATGGATTCTCAAATATTTGAGAGGAACATCCAATAAGTGTTTACATTTTGGGGGCTCAACTACTGATTTACAGGGCTATGTTGATTCAGATTTGGCATGAGATATTGATACTAGGTGGAGTACTATAGGTTAGATATTTACTATTGGTGGGGCTACAATGAGTTGGGTTTCTAAATTGCAGAAGGTTAATGCTTTATCCACTACAGAGGAAGAGTATGTTGCTGCTACAAAGGTAACCAAGGAGATGATATGGCTTTAGTTCTTCTTGGAAGAATTGGGACACCCTCAAAAGGATAATTATTTGTTTACAGATAGTGAAAGTGTCATTCATCTTGCAAAGAATTCAACTCTGCATTCAAAGACAAAACACATACAATTGCAGTACCATTTCATTCAGTTAGTTTTGGATGATGGATAGTTAAAGCTAGACAAGATACATATAGATGATAATCCAGCAAATATGTTTACTAAGGTAGTAATAAGGGAGAAGCTGAACTCCTCTTTAGCTTTGGTTAGTCTTCTGAACTGAATAGACTAAAAGAATAGTAGAGTCTAGGGTGGTTTGATATTCTAGTAGGAGCTACAGGTTTAGTAGTGTTATGATTAATCTCCAAGTGGGAGGTTATTTTTGTGGAGTCTAATTAGTCTCCAAGTGGGAGATTTTTGTGATGTAGAGCCTAATAAGACTCAGAGGTTTATTCAGTGTAGTTTTCTCCCCATATTATTTCTACAAGGGGTTGGGGGTAGTGCCCACAAGATGGGGTCAAGGGGTAGCACCCTAGGTGTGCTCCCTATCGCAATACAAGGTGGGGTCAAGGGAAAACACCCATGCAGGGGTTTTCATGGGAAGTGCCCCCCAAAGCCAAAAATGTCCTTATATTGTTAAAGGCATTGGCTGCTATTTTTCCTATTGGATGACTTATTCTAGCCCTAATTTTGTAACTGGAAAAAGCTTGTATAAAAAGGCTTGGGGTTAGGGATTTCATTATGTAATGGTGATATTGTAGCTTCTTGTGGAAGCATTGAGCTATAAGTGATTGCAGATTGTAATCACTAGATAATAATAATATTGGTTTTCTTGTTGGTGTACATAGCCTAGGGATTGGGTGAACTATGTTAAATCTTTGTGTCTTGTGTTCTCTTCTATGTGATCTATTATTTTTTGGTATTGGTTATATTTTCACGTAACTATTATTTCTATCTAAGGTCAATCCTAACATTAAGAAGCTAGCAATATCAACAAGATTCCTCAAAAGTATCCCAAAAGGACATTAAGGATTGATCTTAACCAAAATATGAGACAACAAGAAATAACTAAGGATACTTATACAATAGAGATTTCATACATACCTTCTTTGGGAGAAACTAAAAAAAGTGACCCTTTTTTTTTAACATTACCAAATACAACAACACCAAGTAATATTGGGAAACCCATAGATACATCTTGTGTAATAATAAAAAATTTCACAAGTGTGCTCATTGAATTAAAAAATAAGAATCTTATTGACATTACACCTGTGCCTCAAAGGAATATACAACCCAAGAAGAAATAGCAATCACAAAAGAGCCAAGTGAACATGATGTCCCAAGGTAACACATCAAACCCTCAAAAGTATAAGATTCAAAATCTTAAATCAATACTTGTACCTATGGGACATAGTCAACAATCAAAGCAACAACATCATTAAGTGGGACAAGGATATAATCCTTTTACTACATAACACAATCAGAGGCACTTGACATACATATAATTTATCAATAACAAGTGATCTATCAAAAACAATCACAACTACAACAAGCATTACAACAACAATTACAAAAGAAACTAATGTATCAATAACAATTAGAGAAGAAATAAGCATACCAACAAAAACTATTATATCAAAAATGTGTGCCACGACAGTTTGAAAAAAATACTCCCACCACAATACCATACATTTTTGGATATTCAACAAGTAGAGGTACCTCAACAACAACTTCAACAAATGGAACAATCACAACAACAACCACCTTTTTCATCTTCAATACACTAACATACTACCACCTCCTAGTAATGTATTTCCATATGCTTCAGATTCAAATGCATTAGAACATAGTCAACATGGATCTCATCAAAGTAAAAGGTCAACCCATGAGCAAAAAAATAAAAACAAAAACTATTGATGCAATGCCTAATGATAAGACGGTGCAAAAACTCAAACAAATGACCAAGCAAGTTGAGGCATTGGAATTCAATTTAAGAAATTTTTATACACAAAGTGTGATTTTTTTTCTAATCCCTTTGATAAAAGTCTATGCATGCCTCCATTTCTAAAACACTTTGAGGCATCAAGATTTGAAAAAAAAACCGAGGAAAGGGAAATCCACTCAACCACATTAGAGAGTTTTATACTACTTATAGTGAAATAAACCATGAATAACCATATGTTATGAGACTATTTCATCATAGTCTCAATGGTCCAACAACATAATGGTATTCTAAACTACCTAGAAATGTCAAATCTTTGAATGAGTTGGAAAAAATATATATATCTCATTTTTCTTTCAACATAACAAATGAAGTGGCATTATCCTATTATGTGAAACAAAGAAAAATTCAAGAGAACCATTTATGATATTCTTACTATGTTGGAGAAACCTTGCTAGTCCTAGAAGAACAACAACTGAACTTATGCATTAATAACCTAGTTCCTGAGATAATGTATGAACTTAAAATAGAGTCCTAGCACTATTTCCAAGTTAATGAAAAAGGGAATTAGTTTTGAAGACACTTTTATTTATAAATGGATCCTAAAGATCAATAAGGATAACAACACAAGAACATCTACTGATAAAAAAAAATTCTTATTCCCAAACAAGAATGTTACAAATCATGATATTGTTGATGCTTGAATCATTAGCACTACACAACCCAAATGCACTATCAAAGGTCCTAGTTCAACAAGAACACAAGCCACATCTCAAGTAGTAAAACAAAAATGACTAATACCACAAATCATAATCAATCTAGATGACCTCCCAAAAGCAAGGACAAAAAAGTTTACACCATTGGGGTTACCACTCGACATTCTCCTAAAACAATTGATTCAAAACAAATTTTTATTAATACCAACAATTAGAGATGAACCATAGGTTAAACCCTCTTGATGGTATAACAACAAATTGCGCAAATACAATCAACTGAAAGGACATAAGATAAATTTTTGTTTTCAACTAAAACATGCATTTCAAGACATAATAGACCCAAGGATTGGTTTAGGTAGATCGATCACTATTGTCCTCAAACACTAACCAGACCATCTTTAAGAATCCTTTTGTATGAAATGGTAAGGGAAAAGCTTTTAGTTCAAACCTAGAGTCCAATGTTAAATACACCCACACTAGGTATGATTACACTATCAATGGATTTGATGAGACTGGTGCACATGTGTCCAAATTTACTATCAAAAACCAAGATCTTGAATGTGTGGTTACCACTCACCACACTAAGATTACCTTACCTGGAGCTCCATCTAGACCTATATTTACTTCTAATTATAAACTTGTTGATAAACTTGGAAAAACTCCTACATAGATATCAATTCTTGATTTGCTATACTCACCCCCCTAGCACCAGAAGACCCTCAACCAAGCACTCAAAGAGTATGATTCCTAATAATATTGATGTTTCCCAATTTTAGGCCATGGTAGGGAACTTATCTATATCACAAAATTTCACCTTTTCACCTTGAGATGTTCCCCAAGATAGACCTAATCATAATGATCTCCTCCATCTCTAATTATTTGTCCACAATGCTAAGGTCAGACGAGTCTTGATAGATGGTGGAGCATGACTTAATATTTGTACCCTCAAATGTATCAAAGGTCTTGGCTAATTTGAAAATGATATTGATGCATCCCATAGAATCACAATAAAGGCATATGATGATGGTGAACATTCCTCTAAGGAAGTCATAATATTACCCATCAGAGTTGATCTTGCTATTGAGAATGTATTATTCCAAGTCCTATACATTGAAATGGATCATAACATGATACTAGGATACCCTTGAATATACACCATGAAAATGTTATTCCTACAAGGAATCTTATTGCTAATTAGTGTCCAAACTAAAACTAAGCTATCATATTTCCTGAGAAATTAAGGAGGAGATGAATGAGTTCTACTATAATACCAAAGCTCAATTTTTCTCGAGGTGCCTACACATCTACCGAGTAATAGAAAATACTAAGAAAACAAAGAATATTGAGTTACATAGAAAACATTGAGCAAATATTGTAGTGAGTGTCCATAAGTAAGGACACTATATTTATCAAGTCATATAAATGATTTATTAGAGTTTGAACTGGCACAAAATCTAATGTGTCACAATTATACTAAATGGAAAAATAGTTTACATTGATCGAGGCAAAGATTTGAAATGATTTTCTTGAAGAATGTAAATTCTTTGCTAATGATTATAAGGCTTGAAGAACCAATAATGATAAAGGATGAAAGAGGAATGGAATGTATTAATATTCTAACCATTTATTAGGCTTAGAGATTAATTCTAGAAAATTTCAAAAGCCTAATTAGGTCAGTCAAAAAAAATGGAAAAATAAAACTATTTAAGGACATGTAAAGTACAATTTAGAATTTGTTGATGGAGTAATGAATAAGTGAATATTACTAATGAAGTGTTGAAGAGATAAAAAGATATCAAGGTTTAGTAGAGAGGTCAAAAATTAGAGACAAAGGCAGTAAAGAGAGGAATTCCAGATCTATTGTTGAAGAAGGAGATTTTTTAGAACAGATTGATACAAGTATGATAAATATGTTTCAATCATTGTTTTGTCACTAATGTCAAACTTGCTATTTTTTGGTAAGATAATTTCTTATATGATTTTAGTACTATCACTTATTTGATTGATGAAGAGGATTTGATTGAAAGATGCAACAATAGCACCTAGAGGAAAGGTTGAGTTATGTTATGTAAAGGAGTACAGGAATCAACTAAGACAGTGACAACATGGTGTATTGATAATCTACTTAAGGTTGCAAAGGTTGGTTACACTAAGAAAGTTCAGAAGAACAAGTTAAAAAAAGTTTGTTTGCAAAGCTTGACTGAGTGGATAGTAGGTGCTAAGCAAAGTCAATGCAAGCCGAGCAAAAAATTAGTTGGAGTCGAGTAAACATCTATTCTAGTGTATGTCAAGAAAAATGGTGGATGTTGAGTAAATTTTAGTTGATGTCAAACACCAGTAAACTTTAGTTTGTGTTGAGTGATTTTTTGTGGATGTCGAGCAACGCAATATGTGTTGAGCATCAGAAGCAAGTTAATGTCAAGTGGTTGCATTATTAGAAAAATCATGAATTTGATGGATTTGAGTTGACAAGTTTGTTTTCTTTGATTATGTGAGCTAGGTGAAAGATAAGATTAATGAGATGGTGGCAAAAAATTCATGGTAAACCATTTCGAGGTGAATTCAAAGAGAATTAAAGGAGAAGTTTCTATAAGTGATATGGAATGAGGGGTAGATTCATAGTATCCTACCTAATCTATCCTAACCCTAAATTGGATGATGGAGAATGAATAGAAAAAGACCTTAATCTCTATTTATAAGGATGGCTAGTCAGAAGCAAGGGTTGTCATGTGAAAGAACCTAAGGAAGATAATAATTCAAGGGTATTGCTTCATCAAGTGACCCAAGTAAAGAGTCTACATTAGCACATTATGCAAGAAGACTTAAGGGTATGAATGCTTGAAGGGTGAAAAAGCTATCAGAGCTGAAATGTGTGAAAGCCAATCAGAATGGAGGACTGAAACAAAGATGTATAATCTATAAATGGAGTTGTAAGTTGTTATCAGATCAAGCCTTATTTTTACTCTCTAATAATTGTATTAGTCTAGGGTAAATCCTTTGGATTAAGGTTGACCTACTAGTAATTTTTAAATCCTTTAACTGAGTGACATTCCAAGTGAATGGTCTAAAGTCCTCTAACAAGGCTTACTCCTAACAAGGTGATTGAAATCCTTTAACAAGGTCGCATTTAATAGTGTGTGTTGTAAATTTTAACAAGGTTGGCCTTTCATAGGGCATCACTTCAAAAGAGTGAAAAAGAGTAGCATGTTACTGGTGGTTTTTTCTCAAATTGGGTTTCCACATAAATTATTGTGTCAAGAGTGTTTTTGAATCTATTATGTTTCATTTTTACATTTCTACAAATTGATTTGACAATAATCTACAAGTTTTTAAGCGATTGCATAATCTTATGGATGCATGCATGATCATAAATGTTTTATGGGTTCACTAAGTTGAGAAAAGTTGTATTTATACATCTATACCTTGGATAACTAATTCAGCCCCCCCCCCACCCTTAGTTATTCTAAAGAATTCCAACAATTGGTATCAGAGTCATCTTCTTAAGAGGACTAGTTTGAAGGCACTACAGGCACAAAGATCAAGATGTCAAAAAGAGATGTACCCAAGATTAATGAAGATAACTTTCCTATATCAAAAATTTTGATGAAGCTACAGCTTGGAGGACTTGGTGAACATGCACAATCTACCATTACTACTGAGCATGTTGATCGTGCTAGTGCCCTAGCTACTGAGGATACGAAAAAGAAGAAAGAACACAACTAGTCAATGTTGGAGATTGCCTTTGTCCTAAGTTATGTTGAATTTGATGATATCAAAAGTCTTGACAATACAAAGAAAATGTGGGATGCCTTAACCACTATCTATGGTGGAGACACAAATGTTCTAAGAGCTAAAGTTGAAAGTCTCAGATGTAAGTTTGATGATATGATAATGCAAGAAGGTGAAAATATTTTTCAATATACCTCAAGGATAAAAGATGTTAATAAAATAAGAGGAGCTATTGGCACAATAGATGATGACATTGTACTAAGAAAATTTTTAAGAAAAATGTTGCCTATATATGCTATTAGAGTTTCTACAATACAAGAACTTAGATGTATCCTAGGGAATACTCTATCTCTTGAAGTTCTGGTAGGTAGGCTCACTACTTTTGAGGTATCTAACTTGGATAATTATAGACCTAAAAATATTGAATCTAGTTTCAAAGCTAAGCTATCATTGGAGGAACTTGATGAGAAGAAGAAGAAAAAAAAAAAGACAAAATATGTGTCTAGTGGCAGTGATACAGATGAGGAGGATGTAGAACAATTTGAAGCACTACTAGCAAGAAGATTTCATAGAGGTAAAGGCAAGTTTAAAGGTAAACTACCTATCATTTTTTTCAATTGCAATGAAGTTGGTCATATTGCTGCTACATGTCTAGAAAAGAAGAGCTACAAAGGTAGTGACAAGCACAAAATTAGAAAAGATGAAGACAGAAAAGATTACAAAGACAAAGGCAAGAAGTCTTGCTACATTGTTAAAGAGGAAACAAAATATGAATCTAATGAACATTATGATGAAGTGGTGTATGTTGCAATGAAAGATGAATCTGATGAAGATGAGGTAATTGCACTTGTTTCTTGTGTGAACAAGAAAGACAGATGGATTATTGACAGTGGGTGTTCACATCACATAACTAGAGACAAAAGTAAGTTCATTATGTTGAATTGTTATGATGGAAATAGTGTAAGATTCGGTAATAATGTACCATGTTTGATAAAAGGAAAAGTTTGTATCAAACTCACAGAAGAGATTTTATGTGACAATGCTTACTATGTTGAAGGACTTAACTATAATCTATTAAGTGTGTCACAACTGAATAATTTAGGATGTAAGGTTGTGTTTGAAAAATAGATTGCTAAGATATGTCATACTGATGGAAAACTAGATGGAAAATTGATTGGAAAAGGTGATCAAAGTAGGAGTAATCTATTTTATCCTCATATAAAGGATGCTACTTATCTAATTGCAAAATTTGATGATGTCTGGCTATGGCATAAAAGATTATGTCATGTTAATTTTGATAACTTGGTTAGTATTAGTAACATGAGAAAAGTTAGAGGTTTGCCTAGGTTGAAGAAACTTAATAATATAATGTACAAACAATGTCAATTAGGCAAAATGACAAAGTCAAGTTTTAAGAGTAAAACTCATACCTCTAAAGAAATACTAGAGATTGTTCATACTGACTTGTGTGGACCAATTGAAGTGCAAAGCTACAAAGGACATAAGGACATTATGCTGCTTGTTGATTATTATTCTAGAATGATGATAGTTATGTTCCTAAAGTAGAAATCTAATGCTTTCCAAATGTTTAAGTGGTACTTAGCAAGAGCTGAGAAGGAAATAGATAAAAGTCTAAAATATTTGAGATCTAATAGACTAGAGGAGGATAATTTACATCAGATGAGTTTAAGATGTTTTGTAATGATAGAGGAATCAAAAGACATACATCTGCTCCTAGAACCCCTCCAGAAAATGGAATTGTTGAAAGGAGGAACATGTTTGTAATGGATTGTGCTAGGATATTCATGATGGAGATAAATGTTGTTTTAAAAGACTAGAGAGAAGTTTTAAGTACAGCTATCTATACCTTCAACCATGTACAAGTCAAGAAAGGTACTCATTCAACACCTTTTGAACTATGGTATGGAGACTCACCCAATGTAAAATATTTAAGGTGTTTGGAACAAAATGCTATATTCTCAAAGACTTCAAGAATGGTAAACTAGATGTAAAAAGTGAAGAAGGTATATTCCTAGGATATTTTACAAGAAGCAAAGCTTATAAATGTTTAAATACTAACACTAACAAAGTTGTAGAAAGAGCAAATGTGAAATTTGATGAATATACAGAAGCATATGAGACTGAACCTATAATAGAACCTGGAGAATAAAAATCATTTGTATAATTTTATGAAGGTATGTCTACTGAAGAAGATGCTACAAATAAAGATACAAAACAATAGCAAGTTTTAGTGACTACTGAATCACATGCTATAAATGTTGAGTTGCATTTAAGAACCAAGCTATATTTAGATGCCGAGTTATAGAATGAAGTTGAGGCATTTTGAAATTAGAATACATGAGAGAGATGTTGAACAACCTAATAGAGATGAACATAATGACTCTAAAGTAAATAGACCAAATGAAGAAACCAAAGCTTAACCAAGATTGTCCAAATATGTCAAGAGACATCATCCTGTTGCACAAATTATTGGAGATAAAGATGCTAGACCAATGATAAGAAACAAGTTGAGAAATGATACATTCTTGTTGAGCATGAAAGAGCCAAAATTAGTGAAAGATGCCTTAGAAGATGTGGACTAGAGCAAATCCATAGAAGAAGAGATTGAACAAATTGAGAAAAACAAGACATGGACTCTAGTTCCTAGACCAAAAGAGAAAAATGTGATTGGCACCATGTGGGTATACAAAAATAAGCTAGATGAAAATGGTGAAGTCACAAGGAAATAGGCAAGATTATTCTACAAAGGATATGCACAAGAAGAAGGAATTGACTATGGAGAAACATTTGCTCCTATTGCTAGTTTAGAAGGAGTAAGAACTCTACTTGATTATTCTACATACAAAGGTTTCAAAGTTTATCAAATGGATGTTTAATCTACATTTTTGAATGGCATATTAGAGAAAGAAGTTTACATAGAATAGCCAGAAGGATTTGTTGATGTTAACAATAAGAACAGGATATATAAATTACACAAAGTTCTATATGGTTTGAAACAGGCACCAAGTGCATCGTATGAGAGATTTCATAATTATCTTGTGAAAATTAGATTTGAAAGGACTGATGACAATAGTAATCTGTACATGAAGATAGAAAAAGGAAAAGGTATTTTGTTATCTAAAATTTTCGTTAATGATATCATATTTGGAGATCAAAATTCTTTATGTAAGGCTTTTGCAAATAAAATGAAGCAAGAATTTGAGATGTCTATGTTTGGAGAGATCAAGTTTTTTTTGGGCTTGCAAGTACATCAGATCAAATATGGTATATACATCGATCAATCAAAGTATTTCAAGGAGATACTAAAAACTTTTGGATTGAAGGATTCCAAACCAGTAAGTACACCTATGATGACAAGACAAATTGTCAAAGAATGATGATTTAGCTAAGGTGAATCAAACATTATATAGGTCTTTGATTGGAAAATTACAATATGTAGTATATAGTAGACTTGATATTACATTATCTGTAGGGATAGTTGTGAGGTTCTCTACTAATCCAAGGGAGAATCATTTGATGGTTGTAAAGAGAATAATAAGATATCTAAAAGGAATAGAGGAGTATGCTCTATACTATAAGAAAAATGAGAAATTTGAATTAAGAGCCTATGTTGATGTTGATTGGGCTAGAAACATTGATGACAAAAAAAGCATCAATGGGGGAGCATTTTTCCTAGGCAAGAGGCTAGTTACATGGACTAGAAAGAAACAAAATTGCACTTCACAATCTACTACTAAAGCTGAATATGTTGTTACTGTTGTAAATTGCACAAACATTGTATGGATCAAATAGCTACTCAAAGTTATGAAGGAAGAGATCACAGAACTAGTGATACTTTATTATGAAAATATTGGTGCTATAAATATATCAAAGAATCCTATGATGCACACAAATACTAAGCATATTGCAATCAAGTATCATTACTTGAGAGAATTATTTCAAGATAAATAGGTGAAGATGGAATATGTTAACACAAAAGAGCAAATTATTGATATCTTCACAAAAGCATTACCTAAGGATGCTCATGAGTATCTAAGAGGTAAACTAGGGGTGATACCCCTATCAAAAGCTATCTAAGTAACAAAAGGAATGTTTACATCAAGCAATTTGATTCTCATATGTTACAAATTGATGTGGTGGATCTTACTTTAGGAGCTACCTAAAGTAATCAAAGAGTTGAAACTTCAAATCAATCACAAGTAAGGTGACACAAGAGAAACTGAAGAAGTTCATATCTACATATTAAGATGAAAAGTCTTTGGCATTGTTGTCAAAGAGGGAGAAATACATGAGTTAAAATAATCCTAGAGAGATATATACAGCTAAGAGAGAGATAGATAATATAGGAAAAGAAAACAAAGAGGGAGAAATCCTAACACACAGTATGAGGGAGAAATGTATTTGTTGATTACATCTACCTAGCAAGAGGAAGCTAATGTATAGGGAGATATATGAAGTAATTTAGAGGGAGTCATAAGAATGATACAAAAAAGTTTTGTAACCTATTCAGAAGATGGAAGTTGCTAATAGAGGAAGAGATTTCAATACAAGGAATTATTTTCTTTTTGGTATTTTGTTAGTTTTACTATTTTAACCTAGTTAGTTTGGTTGGTCTGTTTGGTTTTCTATCAATGCCAAAGAGGGAGATTGTTTTTTATTAGGTAAAATAGGTTTTATAGGGATCCTAAAACCCAAAGTTTTACAGCAAAAAGAGCGAGATGAAACAAACTAAATAAACAAAAAACTGCCACAAAAGGCCAGAGACAAAAGAAGGCCCGAAGCCAAAGTACAAAGGCCAGAGATAGAAAAGAAAGGCAAAGTGAATAGGCTAGTGTCCATTCGTGTCCATGGCCTACAGGTTTTCTACAGCATCATTGTCCTTATGACTAGCTGCGCCCTCCTGAATCCTGGTAGGAGTGTTCATCTAGTTCCCCTGATTCACCTAGTCACTGGCCTCTTTTTGAAATTCAACCCGGTTGAATCCTTGCTCTGTGTTCTACTCTGCATCCCTTTCAAGGCCAGTTGTAGTTAGATAGTCCCCCAGATTGACAATATTCTCATTCAAGGTGTGAAGGGTGTCCACTATCTATTTGGTGATAATCAGGTGGATAGAATCCAGCCTTTGGACCTTCTGCTCAAGCTGGGTGAGTCTATCATCTTGATGGTCACTGGAGACCTGGCCTCTATCTTTCTCTTGGCTCCCCACCTGGTCTTTGCTTCCTTTAGCTTCCTAGTCCTTGTCAGAATCTTGGTTGTTGGGCTGGTTGCTCCTGTCTTTCAGAGCCTCAATTTCCTAAAAAAGCCACTTAATGGAACGAAAGTTGTCAATTAGGTTGTTCTTTGCATGGTTGAGGAAGTTGAAGCCAGTTTCCCACATATTGTTAGAGATGACCAAAAGAGCTGGGTCAATGAGCTCGTCATAGTGGGTACTTTTGTCAAGGTCCTCCAGCACCTAGATTTTAGCAGGTTCTCTAACAATACCCAAACTAACCTTGTCCCCATAAAAGTTCCTCCAGGCCCTCCTCTTGTTCTTTTTTATTACCTCCCCCCCTTTTTCAACCATGATTTCAATCATCTCCTCTGGGGGTGAAATGGGAACCTCCTGAGGCGAATTGGGCAGGGTGGGGCTGGGGGGCACATCAACAGGGTCACTGGGATCATCCTAGGGCAGGGCCTGGTTCACTTTTCTTTTCTTGGGGTTAACCTTGGGGTCCATAGGGGTCACCACCTCCTTGTCATTTACTCTCCCCTTATCTTCTTCCATCTCACTTTCCTTCCCCATCTCTGAGTCCTCCTCCTCAGACTCCATATCAGACTCCACATCATCATCACTGGCCTCTTTCACCTCCTTAGGATGAGGAGAGGGGGGGATAGGGGGAAGACATCTGGGGCTCTTCCTGCTAGGGATGCGGGGATCATGGGTAACATGGATAGCTTTGCTCGGGGTGTCAATTTTCTCTAATTTGACTACAAGCTCATCCCCAGAATCAGAATTGGCAGTGTCCTCCAAGTCACTACCCTAATCCCCAATGGTTTTACCTCTAGTTTGGGTTTTCAAGAACTCATAAATCAGAAGCAGGAGACCCTCATGGAGGGCATGATTTTTGAAGAAGGAGATTGTTGAGAATAGATTGATACAAGGATGATAAATATGT
This sequence comes from Cupressus sempervirens, assembly GCA_028749045.1. Lineage (NCBI taxonomy): Eukaryota > Viridiplantae > Streptophyta > Pinopsida > Cupressales > Cupressaceae > Cupressus > Cupressus sempervirens. The sequence continues at coordinate 406,128,708 of CM053788.1, read as the reverse complement.
TTCAATCATTGTTTTGTCACTAATGTCAAACTTTCTATTTGCTAGTAAGACAACTACTTATATAATTGAAGTGTTATCACTTATTTGATTGATGAAGAGAATTTGATCAAAAGATGTAATAGTAGAACCTAGAGGAAAGGTTGAGTTATGTTATGTAAAGGAGTACAAAAACCAGCTAAGACATGATAAGATGGTGTATTGATAATCCACTTAAGGTTGTAAAGGTTTGTTACACTAAAAAAATTTAGAAGAACAAGTTAAACAAAGTTTATCTACAAAGCTTGACCAAGTGGATAGTAGGTTTTAAGCAAAGTCAATGCAAGCTAAGTAGAGAATTAGTTGGAACTGAGTAAAAGTCTATTCTAGTGTATGCTAAGAAAAATAGTGGATGTTGAGAAAAGTTTAGCTGATGTTGAGCACCAATAAACTTGAGTTTGTGTCAAGTGATTTTTTTGTGGATGTCGAGCAAATCAATATGTGTCGAGCATTAGAAGCAAGTTAATACTAAGTGGCTGCATTATTAGGAAGATTGTGAATTTTATGGATCTAAGTTGACAAGTTTTTTTTCTTGGATTATATAATTTGAGTGGAAGATAATATTAATGAGCTCATGGCACAAAATTCATGGTAAATCATTTTGAGAAAAATTCAAAGAGGATTGAAGGAGAAATTTCTAGAAGTGATATGGAATGATGGGTAGATTCATTGTATCCCACCTAATCTATCCTAACCCTAAATTGGATGATGGAGAATGAATATAAAAAGATCTTAATTCTCTATTTATAGGGATGGTTGGTCAGAAGCAAAAGTTTTCATGTGCAAGAACCTAAGGAAGACAAGAAGTTAAGGGTATTTCTTCATCAAGTGACCTAAGTAAAGAGTCTACATTGGCATGTTAAGCAAGAAGGCTTAAGGGTATGAATTCTTGAAGGGTGAAAAAGCTATCAGAGCTGAAATGTGTGAAAGTCAATTAGAATGGAGGACTGAAATAGAGATCTTTAATTTGCAAATGGAGTTGTAAGTTGTTATTAGATCAAGCTTTACTGTTACTCTCTAATAATTGTATTAGTCTAGGGTAAATCCTTTGGATTAAGTTTGACCTAACAATCATTTGTAAATCCTTTAATTGAGTGGCATTCCAAGTGAATGGTCTAAAGTCCTCTAACAAGGCTCACTTTTAATAGGGTAATTGAAATCCTTTAGTAGGGTCACATTTAATAGTGTGTATTGTAACCTTTAACAAGGTTGGCCTTTCACAGGGTATCACTTTAGAAGAGTGAAAAAGAGTAGCATGTTACTAGTGGATTTTTTCCAAATTGGGTTTTCACGTAAATCATTGTGTCAAGTGTGTTGTTGAATCTGTTACGTTTCGTGTTTACATTTTCGCAAATGGATTTAACAATAATCTACAAGTTGTTAAGTGATTGCATAATCTTATGGATGCATGCATTATCATAAATATTGTATGGGTTCACTAAACTAATAAAATTTGTATTTATACATCTAGACCTTGGATAATTGATTCACCCCCCCTCCCTCAGTTATTCTAAAGAATTCCAACATCTATCACAGAAGTTGATCATTAGTGAGCAGAAGAGGGATCTAATCAAGCAAAGTAAGTTGCTACTATATAGGTCATTTTCTACTACTTTCTCATTAGTGTAGTGGTTTGTAAATCATTGTAAAAGATAGACTTAATGGTCTTATGTAAACTTCTTAACTAAGTACACACTCAAAGAGTGTTGTAAAAATCCTTGGAAAAGGTATATCCTTACAAATCTTATTGTATACTCCTAACCAAGTAAGTCACCATAAGTGAAAAAATATTGTGTCCCTAACAAGGCACCCTCTTACTACAGTAGTGATGGATTTGTGGGTACCATCCCCATAGTAGTTTTCCCTCTAACTAAGAGTTTTTGCAATACTAGGTGAATGTGTTATGTGTTATGTGTTATGTGTTATGAGTTTATGGATGAATTTTTGCATTTACATTATTGTAAAAGTATTGTAATGAATGTTATATGATTACCAAGTTATAGAAGAAAAAAAGGAAAGTATCAAATTTATTTAAAGTGAAAAGTTTTAGAGGATACTGATTCACCCCCTCTCAACATCCTACTTCTCATAACATTCCAATAGAAAGTAGTTCCTTCTACATACCACCAATGTCTCAAATTCTCCTATAATAGTATGGAAATTACAATCCCTAGTGATCCAAATCCATTTCAATTTTGAGCTCATCTAAGTGGAACCCCTACACAAAAATTACTAGTAAAAAGTGAAGAAAAAACAATTGATTCCTCTAGATATGTTGATCCTGACAAACTTACAAGTGCAACCAAAGAAAAAATGAAAATTGAAGACCAAAGTTCTGAAGAATACTTTATGTCTCAAGCATTTTACATTAGGAAATTATGATTTTCCCCTAAGTCTTATGGTAAACCACAACTACTACCAACAAAATAGTCCAAGATAAAGATACAAAATAACCCCTCAGTGACATTCACTAGTGGAGGTGGCTTACATGAGGAACATGTATATGAGAACACATCCTTCTAGACCAAAAAAGCTAAAGAAGCACAAGAACCCACTTTGATGTCTCTTGATAAGTATAGACCTAGGTTTACTATCATGAAAAAAAAAGAATATGATGGACATAGTGGTCTTGGACCTCAAAAATAAGGAATAATTGATCCCATCACTACAAAAGGATGACCTCTTAGTTTGGGACTTGGATTTAAACTATTGTGAATAGGTCATCTTAGTACTAAGGTACCCTCCTATGAGAATGTGAATGGTTTCAATGATGAGAAGGCACCTAAGGATACCCAGTCTGAAACCAATGATCTTGATAGTCCCTAGGCACTTGACTGTATCTTTTTTATCTTGATAACTTATCTTTGGAGGTTAAACATGTTATCAAAGCTCCACCTGTCCCTCAAACCTATCCTGAATCCTAGATCAAAATATTTAGGGATCCAATCCCTCTAGCCTCTGAACATGAAACCAAAAATATGAATAAAATTGATGCTCATATCTTTTTTGAAATAATTATATGGGAAGCAAGATATTGAGAGGGGAGGGTGAATCAAGATCTTAAACTTTTATAATAAATTTAATTACTTTAATTCATATCCAAATCATTTCACAAATCTATCAATAAAACTATAATACTAAAACATAAATGTAATACATCACATCCATAATAGTTCAACACATAACATAATGATTTGGTCACCTAGAAATACTTCAAGATGAAAGTAAAACTAGGGTGGGGATGAAACCCACAAATCTTCATTGTTGCAACAATAAAATTAACTAGTTAAGTTTACAATGTTTGACCATAAGATATGATCTACCCTATGAGGGGTTTACCCTATGAGGGGTTTGTCCTATTAAAAGCTTAAGAGATTATTAGGTCTCACCTTGTTAAAGGATTTTACACTCACAATAAAGTAAGGACTTTGTTGGGAGATTTACATAAGCCTGTTAGGACCACTTTGTTAAGAGATTTACCCTGTCTCAATTACAAAATAACTGATTTAGTGCCTAACCCTCAGTTTTCTCTGCAAGATGATCTTGGGTCTCCTCTTTCCTTTATCTCTAATCTAATTCTCCTAATTTGGTAAATTTTTTCAGTCCTTCACTTCTCTAATTTCTCTATGTTGGATCTAATTTTGAAACTTCACTTCACTCCTTCATATGCTCATATCCCTTACGCATTGTTGTTGTATTTGATTCTAGGGTTAGAATCCTACTTAAATAGATGTCATGTGAAGTTTCTAGATCTTGATTGATGACTTAAATGTCATCATCTTTTTTCATCTACATTCCTTTTTCTAATTCATTGAATTGTATGCCTAGGGTGTTGGAAATAGAAATTACTAAGAGGGGGGTGAATCAGTAATTTACAAAATTTAGTTGCCAACTGAATATTATTTATTACTTTGAACCATACATAATAAAGTAATAAATTAATGTTAAATTGTAATAGTAACCATGCACAAAGATAACTCATAACACCATATTTTGTTAACTAGGGAAACCCTAGCCAAGGGAAAACCCCGGTGAGGATGATACCCACTAGATAATATATTGACATATAAGTTCCTTGTTAGAGGATGGACCCTATTAGGAGTCAATGAGAAAATTCAATATAGAGAGTCCCTATTAGGAGACTTTGAATCCTTCTTAGGAGATTCCAACCCTATTAGGATTTGTAGTACAGTAGATGCAAGATAAGACCACTACCCAAACATGCACTTCCAATTACAAGAAGAGCTCATTGCCCAAACAAGTAATCAGTCTTCAGGAATATAGGCTCTTCCTCAGTTCAATCTTGGATCATAAAATTTGCATATATTGTTTTACAGAAATTTTACATATCACAATTACACTTGCTTACACATTCACTTTCACACTTGAATTTGCAAGATGTCCTTTGCATAAATACCATGCCTCTTCACAAATTCTCACTAGGTTGGCTAAGACCATAATATACTTTTCCAACTTAGAGTAAACATCTAGGATGTTGGCCCTAATTGGTCAAGTAATTATTTGTAAACAAAATAATTCTTTCCTTTAATTCTGGTGTCCTATTTCATTGGTAAAAGATGAATATTTCTTTTTTGCACATTTTTTATTGATATCCAAGGTTATACACGTCATCATCAACATGTATACTATCTCCATATAATTTTTCTAGTCATAATATGACATCAGTAGCAAGTTACATACAAAACAATACATTGTTGTAAACCAAATTCATACTTAGACAATTTGTTGAGTACCACAAGCTAAGTATCTTTATTTATGAGTTTTCCTATAAGCATGTACATCATGTGTTGGCATAAATGAAAACAATTACATATCTTCATTAGGCAATTGTCAACATAGGGATTATTACCTTCTGTAATGACATGTAATTAACATCAGTTCTAGCTCTACAAATATTAAATGTCATAGAAATGTTGACCAAAATGGTTTATATATGAGTTTGTGCCATCACAAACTCATATATCAAAACTGAATTGCTCGGCACTTGAATGTTCTAACACTCGGTCATGCATAAACCTTCATGTTGTTACTTGGCTTCTATATGTCTGTTTACTTGGCTCTTAATAACATTTCAATATGCTTGGTCTTCCTTATATTTCTCAGCTTATACTATGTTCCTTGCATCTCATGTCTACCCAATCTCTACTGAATTCTCAACAATCACTATCTCACTCGGTATAAGTGTTGTATGCTTGGTCATTACTAGATAACTCAGTCATAGTGATGACCTTGTAATATTGCCTAGTTAATGAATTGAAAATGACTAAGTGTTGGGACACTAATCAAAAACATAGGCTTAGAGATCAACAAACTTTACCTTATACCAAAGCTTATCCAATTTTGGTGATGTCATCCCTTTAGTTTACCTTGAATTGATAGATTGGGACTATTGAATTGAACTCATTGGAATATTTTGGGGAGTCAACTCCATCTTCTAGTCACAAAAATGAGAACAAAATAAAAAGTGAAAAAAATGAAAAGAAAAGGTCTGCTAGTGAAAATTGAAAGGAGTCATTAAAATCATGAAAAGGTAAAAATAAAGGACATATCTAAGAGCGAAAACCTCTCTAAGGTGCCAAAGGATGTTGGATATACCCCCACTCAATGAGAAGTCACCATGCTAATTAAAATATTGAAGAGATAAATTGGGACCACTCGACAATCCTAAGATCATACACTTTGCAACCCCCTTATCCAAAGAAGAAAATGATGAAATTGTTAGATTCTTTCTAGAGAGATAAATCAACTTCACCAAGTCTTATGCATACATGTTGGGATTGAATCATGAGTTAGTTCATCATCACTTACCATTAAAACAAGGAGAAAAATCATTGAAACAAAAGTTGAGAAAAATGTATCCTCAAGTAACTCTCCTAGTCAAAGAAGAATTAAAGAAACTATTGGATGCAAGCTTTATAAGACCTACTGACTATGCAGAGTGGATTTTTAATTTGGACTCTAGAGGCATCATAATATGCACAAAATTCTAAGATCTCAACAAAGCTTTCCCTAAAGATGAGTTTCCATCACCCAACATAGATATTATCGTAGACATAACAAATGGATACAAGATTTTATTACTTATGGATGGCTTCTCAGGATATAATCAAATTTGAATAGCCCCTAAGGATCAACACAAGAAAAAAATTTACATGTCCTTAGGGAACATACTATTGGAATATCACAGGGAACATACTATTGGAATATCACATCCTTTGGTCTTAAAAATGTTAGAGAAACATACCAAAGATCCATGACTACTATCTTCCATGACTATGTGCATATATGGATAGAAGACTATGTAGATGATCTACTATGCAAATACCCTAAAAAAGAGATCACTTGGACATAACAGACAAAATATTCACCATAATGGAAGGTTATAAACTCATATTGAATCCAAAGAAGGTTTTTTTGGAGTTATTTCTAGCAAACTCCTAGGATACATTGTTTCTTAATGAGGCATCAAGGTTGATTCTATGAAGATGAAAGGAATACTAGAAATGTCTCCTCCAGCGACTCTGAGAATACTAAGAAGCCTGCAAGGAAAGCTATAATCTATCTACAAATTCATTGCACAACTGGCAAATAAGTGCCACTTCTTCCAGCATCTACTATGTAAAGGAGTAACCTTTCAATGGACTAACCAAAGCAAAGAATCATTTCAATTGATCAAATATTATCTGTTGAATCCACCAATCTTAATGGCTCATATTGTGGGGAAGCTCTTCATTTTATACATATCAACTACTGAAACTACACTAGGAGCTCTCTTAGCATAGATTGATGAACAAGGAAGAGAGAAAGCCATTTATTACATCAACAGAACACTTGTCAGATTTGAACTAAATTATTTATTCATTGAGGAGCATGCCTAGTTTTGGTCTTTGCAACTCATAAACTAAGACATTACATCCTCCATCGAAAAACTATGCTCATGTCAAGAATAGACCCACTAAAATATCTTGTAAGTCACTCTTATGGGGTGCTTAGCCAAATGGGTTACGATCATCAATGAATTTGACATCGAGTATGTGGATAGAAAAGAAATCAAAGGGAAACTGATAAATAGTTAGTTAGCATTAGCACTTATACCAAATGATCACCCCATGTCAATAGATTTTCCTTATGAGGCCAACTTTAACATAGAAGTAGCTAATGAGTGGCAACTATATTTTGATGGCTCACATACAAGAAATGGTTTGGAAGTTGGTATCATGTTTGTCACACCTCAAGGGGATGTGATTTCTAAATCATATCAGATAGTATTTAACTACACAAATAACATAGCAAAATATGATGCCCTTATAATAGGATAGAAATTAGTCATCCAATGGAACATACATCATCTAGAAGTGTTTGGTGATTTTCAACTAGTCATTTGGAAAATCAGTGATGACTATGAAACTAAAGACAACAAATTGTTATCGTACAAGCAAATGGCAAATTTCCTTAAATTTATATTTGTCACAATCACTTTCCTTTAGCATTCAAGGATACACAATAAGCAAGTTAATGCTATGGCTACAATTGCTTCAATGATTGACATGCCACAAAATGTTGAACACTGAGTTCTTAGTAGAGCAACTCTTGCTCCCTTCATTCAAGCTCTCTCAATCAAAATGTGTGTGTGTGTGTGAAAATAGTGGTTCCAATCCTTCCTAGTATCAAGACATTTATGACTACCTAATTGTTAGCTTAAAGAATAAGTTTGACAATTGAGTGTCAATACACTTAACCAAGATCAAGAATAGGTGCTGAGTGCAATAGATGCCGAGTAATCTTCAGGTGCCGAGTAAAGTGTAGGTGCCGAGTAAAGTGTAAATGTCGAGTAAAGTGTAGGTGCCGAGTAAAGTGTAAATGCCGAGTGAAGATCAGGTGTCGAGTAAAGTTTAGATGCCGAGTAACACAGTTTTGTGTAAGTGCCAAGTAACTCAGTAGAACAGCATGTGCCGAGCATCAAAAATATTTTAGGAGTCGACTAATCTAGGATATCAGCATAAGAGTTTGGAATCGCACAAACTATGATGAAAATAGTCTTTACAGCCGACATAAGGAAATCTCGAAGGATTTAATGATCAGATCGAATCTTTTATATTTCCTATGTAATTTGCATGCAGCCAATAAGAAAAATGATAAAGGCATGCAACCAATCAGCAAAAGATAAGTATTAAGCAGAAATGAAGATTGAATATGGATCGTAGATCCAGACCTAACCCTAAATCCTCGAATGTCTTTATAAGGAAGACGATATCTCATAGAGAAGACATGATAGAGAAGGAGATTATGAAGATGATGATATAGAGGAGAAGATATAGAGTGGTTGATATACTATTTTCAGAAGTGAAAGATATCAGATCACAAAGGATCAAGATCAGACGAAGCAGAACAGAGCCAGCATTCAGCAATCAAGGATTGTAAACTATCAGGTTCATTTTACCTAATACTTTCTAGCCATTGTATTAGCATGGAAATCCTATGGTGATAGGTTAGCTTAACAGCTATTTCATTGATCCTAGAGATAGGTGATTAAATCCTTTAACAAGGTGACACTTCATGTTAAGTGTTTGTAAATCCTCTAACCAGGTCACTATTGACACAATGTAAAGCCTTTAATAGGGCAGGCCTTTAATAGGGAAAACCATCAGAAGTGGTTAAACAATATTGTTGCAGTAATTTTTGTGGGTATCATCCCCACCCCAGTTTTACCTTCTTATTCCTGGAGGGTTTCTGGGTTACCAATTTCAGGTGTTATGTGTTATTGATGCATGTGTTAGTTTCATGTTTACTTAATGTATTTACATGCATGCAATTTATTTCCACATAAAAGTTTTATAGGACAAATTTTAGTACTTCTGATTCACCCCCCCCCCCCCCCCCCCTCTCATAAGTACTCTTTCCACATTTGAATATTCCAACAATTGGTATCAGAGCAGTACCAGGTTCTCATAAGGAAAAGTTTAATAGCTTGGAGGAAAAGATCTAGAGATGGAAGCTTTCAAACTTGGAAAGATCATTGAAAATCAGGTGATAGATGTGCAACTTGCTCTGCATAGCTTGGAGGAATTTAGAATCAATTTGAGAAACTCCTTAAAAAAAAGGAAATATCTGGCCATAGCTGAGAATGATATACACTACAAGGAAATTGATACCACCAACATATTTTCCAACGGAGATACCAAAGAGTTTGATGCAGCAATAGCAAAACTGATGGAGAAAAACAAAATTCAAGCAGAAGAGATTAGATCTCTCAAGATGGAACATGAATCACAGGCCATAATGATATGTGAAATTAGAGAACAAAAGAAAAGAGTAGTTGATGATAAGGTCATGATGGAAAATGACAAAAGGAATCTTGCAAATAGACTTGAAGAAAAATGTACTGAACTGACAAGGATCTCAAACATGCAGATGGATACACTTGCTCAAATGATGAACCTTCATCATGAACTCAATGTGAAGGACATTGAGATCTCTACTCTGAAGATGCAGAATGAACAAATGGAGAATGAATTGAACAGAGAAAAAGAGGTAGCAGAAAATCTCAACAAGTCAAGTGAAGCCATCAAGTATTTTGAACAGTTGCTGAAAACTCCAAGATCTGCCCATGATACATCAGGACTTGGTTACAATAGCACTGAAGTTGGAGAATCATCAAAAAGTGTTGAACAAAGAAGTGACAAAGGTAAGAATACTAAACCCACTTGTCATTATTGTAACAAGAAGGGACATACTACTAATGTGTGCAGGAGCAGAAGATTCAATCAACCAAACACACCCAAGAGTAAGAGTTTCTGTCACAAGTGCAACATGCAAGGACATATGACACAAGATTGTAGATCCAATTTCACAAGGACTCAGAGATTTGATGGACATTTTTATAATTGCAATAAGTATGGACATAAGGCATTTGAATGCAGATCAAAACCTATGTGGACATCAAATCAACCAGCAAAAATAGAAGGAAAAGAAAGTCATCATCATTGGGATTACAATACCAGGTACAGTTGTCATTATTGTCAAGAATATGGACATACACCACAGAACTGCATAAGAACACATTTCAGAGGGAACTACAAAAGATGGTTGAACCAAACCACATGTTTCAGTTGTCTGAAAACTGGTCATATCAGCAAAAACTGTCCTACAAGATCAAAGGCACCCAAGTTTGAAGAGAATAAAGGCAAAGAAAAGATTGATTTTGAAAAGATAAGGGGGCAAATGAACAAGACTTGGAAAAAGAGAGATGAGTGCAATACATCAAGTCAAGGGATCACTTCACCCAATGGGTCAAGTGATCACACTTCATCAAACTAAGCATGAGAAGTGTATGGGACTGATATACAAAGTTATATCAGACATCAGTCCCAAGACAAAGAAGCAATTCAAAGTATAAATCTACATGAAACAAGATGTCAAGATGAAAACTAAATGTTGATGCCAAGCTACCTTTGGATATCAAGTCAAAACTCAAAACAGATGCCGAGCTCCCAACAGCGACCGAGCTGATAACCGATGTCGAGTTAAAAAAACTCCAATGGAAGCAGAGTAGAAAGGAAATTTAGTAGACACCAAGTTAGGTTGAAATTTCTTCAAAAGCTGAGTTGGCAGTTGAGGATTTAATGTGATGAAATAAGGGTATATTATCACGATTTCAATCAGTTTTTCGCATCGCGATCAAGAAGCAAAGCCAAAAAAGGAGCAGAGAAGATCAAGAAAAGTTTAGAAGCAATTTGAGAAAGATTCCAACAACGATCTCGTCGATTCAAGGTATTTCTCTTAAGTTCTGAGCTACGTAGGTCTCACAAACTTGTTTGAATTATAAAACCCTAGTTTGGAAAATAATGGCATCCGGGTCAGGAACCACCAAGGGTTTAGAAAGCCATGAAGTTCAGTTGGTCAGCAACAAAGTAAAACAACCTGAATTTAAGCCCATACCTAAAGTAGCATACAAGAATGATCCTGTAGGTGCATTATCAGTTATTCCGGATAAAGTTGTTATGGTAGAAGATGTTCGCAGATGCTACAATTGTAAAATTGGTGCCATAGGAGACTTAGAAATTCATAATGCATATGATAAATTATGTGAAAACAAAGTACTAAAAAATGAGTTTTCCATTGTAGAAAGAAAAGGATTAACCAAAACCCTAGCATTTCCGACTGTCTTCAAAATAGAATGGGTACGAATAGTTTTGAGCCGAATACATAACAGAGCTTTTTGGTTAGAGTCAGGGCCAGTAAAATTCACCAAGAAAATCGTTCATAGGGTTACTGGTATTCCAACCCTAGATCGGCCAAAGACCCTGCGAAGTGACAAAAGGGAAGTAATTGAGAGAAATACAGGTGCAAAATGGAACAATAGAGGGATGACTATCGACACAGTCACTGATCCTCTACTAGACTTTGCTATAAGAATTATTTCACACAAATTCTATCAATCAAGCAAATTAAATAGTGTACCTTGTATAGTAGTTGATGTTGCATACAAGATAATAAAAAGGGATCACACTTATGATCTGGCAGAGCTCATGTTTCAACAGATTAGTGAAAATCTGGGAGCTATAAGGAAGAGCAAAGGAGCTCAATGTAAATTTGGATCAGTTTTGATATGTATGTTTTTCTATGTGATGAAATAATTTCCTTCTATAGGGAAAGTTAAATGGAATCCAGACAAAACAATTGTTGAACAAATTAATGGATACATTGAACAGATGGGTGAAAATTTTGATGCCCAAATGACTGGTTATTTTGAGGACTTCAAAAAGTCCATGAAACAAAGAATGAGAATTCTAGTTTCAATGACTGAGAAATATGAAAAAGATATTTTCTTTCTTGTAGATATAGATTATACTTGTGTGCAAGCAGTTATACCTAGAATAAGATGGCTTAGGCCACTAGGATATGAACTTGATGCTGATCAAGCCTCTGCATCAATAACAGCCTTACTTGCAGAAGAAGTAGACAAAAATGCAAAAATCTTTGGAACTTATGATGTTGTCAAATCAAAGATAATAACAAAGTTGAAGACTGCTTCAGCAGTAAAGAAGAAAGAGAAAATGGTAAGACAAATCAAAAGAAAGTTTGGTGTAGAAGAAGAAGGGACAGCAGAAGAAGAAGTCATTGAAGAAGGAGAAGACAAACTTCAGGATCAGACTCAAGGGTTAGAAGGAGACAAAGAGGAAAGTGCTGAGGTTGAAGTAGCCAAGGAAGCACCAGTCAAGAAAAAGACCACAACTCCATCTGCTCCTAAATCCAAGGGGAGGAAAGTAGCTGCCCCAGCACCAAAAAGACCAACCACAAGGGCCACAACTCAAAAAGAAAAAGAAGAGGCTAAAGGGAAGAAGAAAGACTCAAAGAAGACTGTTGCTGAGTCAAAGAAGAGGAAGTTCATTCCCCAGCCTGAAACAGATGAGGAGGAAACAAAGTTAGAAGACAACAGTCAATCTCAAGAGGTAAGACAAATACTCCAGATTGATGTTGATAAATTATGTACAGAAATTAGAAATAATGATTTGAAAGGATTAAAGAATCTGAATTTTTCTAAGCTCACCAAAGGAGAGCAAAATAAATTAGAGGAGTCTGTGTATGCTATGATGGCTGAATATAAGCACACACCTCTAGAATTAGATGACTCTATGCCGAGAGAACTGTATACAATCATAGAGGATAAATGGCATTTTTGTTTACAAATGGAAAAAGAAATAAGGGAGTCAACATTGGCAAGATTGTTGCCTGATTTGACTAGAGATCAAATAATAAATGCCATAAAAAGGCATAATAACAGATTCACTCCCAAGTATAGAGCATTGAGTATTCTACAGAATAAAATTGAAGAGGTAGTTACCAAATCCACAAGATTGTGGAAAATAGTTTACAAGAAGATTGAAGATGTATATAATGAGGAATATAAGGCAGAAGCAATTTCCAAGATAAAAGAAAAGGAAGCATCAAAAATAAAAGAGAAGAAACTAGTGGAGAAGGAGAGTAAAGGAGAAAAGGAAGGAGAGGCACTCAATGAAGAGAAAGAGGAAGAGAAAGATATAGCTGAGCCACAAGATCAAAGTATGCAAGACATACAGGTATCTCCTCCTAGTCCTCCTCATGCCACCATCACACCTGCAGATTTCATAAAAATAAAGGATGTTACAGAAATTTCAGTTCAAAACATCAATCCATTAACTGCAGAGGATTTGGAAATCCTTGACCAATCATTTTTAGTAGCAAAATTAAGTTCAAATCCTATATTGGTCAGTGTTGATGAATTACAGAATCCAGAAGTCAAAGCAAAAGCAAGGGTAAAAGCAAAAATGCCACCTTTGATCACACAAACTACCGGTATTCTATTCCTTCCACCACCACCTTCACCAAGTATAAGTATTGATACACTCCAAGTGCCAAGTACAGCAGCAGGGGAAACAAAAGAAAAATTTGAACAGCCACCAAGTTCAACCCCATCTAGCATTCAAAAAGGGGATACTCAAGCTGAAGAAAAAGAGACACAGAAAAAGGAGGAGACTACAATACAAACACTGGTTGCATTACCCAAATCTGGGACTCCAACACAAACTCTTCAACAGCCGAGCACAGATGGATTATAGCTGAAAATCAGAACACCAGGCTCGAGTTCATCAAAAGCAGTCAGGAGACTTCACTATGGAGTTCCTGAGCTTGATGAAGAAATTAAAATCCCATATTATGAATCTAGCACTCTTACAGAAGAAAAGATTAATGAAATTCAGAGTGCACTAGACAAAAGAAGGAGACAAGAAGCACTAAGAAAGGAATACAAGCATAAGCGTACATTGAATGAAATTAAGGACATATTCACGAAAGCTTTTTGCTTACAATCTCCAGATGAGTCAAGACCAATCATGGAACAACTTTCTGATATAGTTGACCAGGTGACTAATGAAGACCAGGAAACAAATGTAAAATTACTTGAATGGTCAGAAAAGAAGTTCCAAGGAAAAGTAAATAGTAAAATATCCAGTGATATAGCACTAGCACAAGAAGAACTGGCAAAGAAAGTTACAACAGTTAAAATTGTACTAGGAAACATCTTTTCCTTGTACAACAAGTTGTGTGATTTTTAAACATTCACACAAGACACTAGCCAGAAAATACTGAGTTTGGAAAGCAATCTGAAAACTTCTAGTATGCAACTCCCTACAGATCCAGCTCAGAGTGAGAAGCATTTTGTCCAATCGCTTCACACACAAAGAGAGCTAGCCATTTTGGCAGCAGAGGAGGCGACTACAAAAGCCAAATTGATACAAATGCAATCATCAATTACTCCTCATTTGGGATTACTTCATAAGAAGCAAATAAATGCAGAGACAGTCCTCAGGAAAGACCCCAATCTTTCTTCATTTGATGGACTTGTACACCTAGCAGCAGAGATTTCCATCCAGCATAAGACATTAGATGTCGCATTAGCAAATTGGGATGCAGCTCTGAAGATACTCCTTGAAGTAAATAGCACATTTTTGGCCAAATATGGCATTTCATTGTAAAGACCCTTGACATAAGTGTCAAAAAAGGGGGAGAATAAGTAATTAAAGAAAGAAGTTGAGTACAGGAATGAAATGATAAGTATAATAAAAGGGGGAGTAAGTATAATAAAAGGGGGAGATAGCAGAGATAGCCAATTTTGAAATTTTGACAAGGAGATAGCAGAGATAAGAAAATTTTGGAATTTTGGGGGAGAAAGCAAATTTTGGGAAGCAAAGTTTGAATGAAGGATTAATTACTGAGTCACATGGGTTAAGTGTTTTTGCCACTCATGTCAAAGGGGGAGATTGTTAGCTCAAAGAATAAATTTGACAACTGAGTATCAATACACTTAACCAAGATCAAGAATAGGTGCCAAGTGAAATAGATGCCGAGTAATCTTCAGGTGCCGAGTAAAGTGTAGGTGCCAATTAAAGTGTAAATGCCGAGTAAAGTGTAGGTGCCGAGTAAAGTGTAAATGTCGAGTGAAGATCAGGTGCTGAGTAAAGTTTAGATGCCGAGTAACACAGTTTTGTGTAAGTGTCAAGTAACTCAGTAGAACAGCATGTGCCGAGCAACAGAAATATTTCAAGAGCTGACTAATCCAAGATATCAGCATAAGAGTTTGGAATCGCACAAACTATGATGAAAATAGTCTTTACAGCCGACATAAGGAAATCTTGAAGGATTTAATGATCAGATCGAATCTTTTATATTTCCTATGTAATTTGCATGCAGCCAATAAGAAAAATGATAAAGGCATGCAACCAATCAGCAAAAGATAAGTATTAAGCGGAAATGAAGATTGAATATGGATCGTAGATCCAGACCTAACCCTAAATCCTTGAATGTCTTTATAAGGAAGACGATATCTCATAGAGAAGACATGATAGAGAAGGAGATGATGAAGATGATGATATAGAAGAGAAGATATAGAGTGGTTGATATACTATTTTTAGAAGTGAAAGATATCAGATCACAAAGGATCAAGATCAGACAAAGCAGAACAGAGCCAGCATTCAGCAATCAAGGATTGTAAACTATCAGGTTCATTTTACCTAATACTTTCTAGCCATTGTATTAGCATGGAAATCCTATGGTGATAGGTTAGCTTAACAGCTATTTCATTGATCCTAGACATAGGTGATTAAATCCTTTAACAAGGTGACACTTCATGTTAAGTGTTTGTAAATCCTCTAACCACGTCACTATTGACACAGTGTAAAGCCTTTAACAGGGCAGGCCTTTAACAGGGAAAACCATCAGAAGTGGGTAAACAATATTGCTGCAGTAATTTTTGTGGGTATCATCCCCACCCCAGTTTTACCTTCTTATTCCTGGAGGGTTTCTGGGTTACCAATTTTAGGTGTTATGTGTAATTGATGCATGTGTTAGTTTCATGTTTACTTAATGTATTTACATGCATGCAATTTATTTCCACATAAAAGTTTTATAGGACAAATTTTAGTACTTCTGATTCACCCCCCCCCCCCCTCTCATAAGTACTCTTTCCACATTTGAATATTCCAACACTAATGCCCAAATCCTACCCCTTAATCATCACATGTTGCATGAATCATTAAGATAATCAACTCGGCTTATTTGGACATTTTGCATTGGTCATCATTCCATGTTTTGTGTCTATTTGGTAATGCTATTAAAATCATGCCACAAAGTCTCCTTAGGGCTGGAGAAGGAAGAGTATCGACAACTTTAGTGCTATGTTCTTGATTCATTATCATCCACTAAAAGAAATGTGAGTGGTGATGTTATTATTCTCAATTGCTCATTGACGTGGCATATCCTCTTCAACCATTTTGACACCTTTATTATGTGTCACCAATTTGTTTTGCCTCACCTAATATTTTAAACACTTCCATAACTCTCCCATATTTACAATGACATGCAACCCACATTTATTTGGTTTTTGAAACAATTTCCAAAATCAGTTTGAAGTTCTCTGCTCTAATCACCATGTTCCCATAGATTTCAGCAACTTTTATTTTATCACTAATCTCACATTCAACTTGGCCAACGATTGGATCATGAATTATATCGACATTTTCAATAACTTGGGAAAATTGAGTGAAGTGTCGGTGAGAATATTGAGCATTCCATGACATATTCCAGTGAATTTTTTATCTTTGGGAATTTGAATTGAATTAAATACCCTTCACTTAACATTTTCTTTCTTCACAAAAATAATAATTACTAGGTAGCACCAATGATATGTAATATACGTTTCGATAGTTGGGTCATTCTTAAACATTATACATTAAGGAAGAAATTAAGTTTGGTAAAATAAGTCAACTTTGACTATTTTATATTTTTAGTCTAAGAATCTAGGTCTTAGTGTGTGATGTTTAAGCCATCCAATGTAGTTGAAATATTATGTCTTACAAATTGAACATAATTGTTTCATCTGATCTATTTCATACACCAATTATTCTACAACCATTGCATTTTCCCAAGGTTTTTCTTGAGGTGATATTGCTTTAAGATATTCTCAAAAATTAAAATGTTTTCATGCCTTGTTTGTGCTTCCACATTTGTGGTGTGTCTTCAAAATCGTTCAAAACTTGAAACATTATATTTCTCTTTATTTGGATTTTGAGAGACTTCACCAACTTGGCCCTTGTTTGAACTGAATTGGAGTTTTTGCCATGTTAAGAAAGTTTTTTGAAAGCCAAAATTGAAGACTTCTTTTTATACCAAGCTCCTGACATTTGGTGCAATAATTAACACCTTATTTTGTGTTTTTCTTGCAAATAGAATGCATTTGATAGAGGATATTATTTTTGTCACAACCTTTGTACTATATAGTTTATGTTCTCTTGCATGTATTCAAGAACACATTTGAACATAATTTTTGATAAAATTCTCCTCTGTTATGCATGTGTATCTACTATAATGATGATTATCACCTCCTTCAAGATTCTCAACAAAATTGAAATTGTTTGTTGCACAATTTTGTCAAACAATTCACCTGCTATCAATGTTTCCACATTATGAATGCATGCCAACAAGAGCTTTCCAAACTATAGTTTTTTGAACTATCAACATGATTCACAATTTCTTAGTTGTATTTTCATAATTACATGAGATGACATTCTTTTTATCATACTATCAAACTTCTCATCTACCTTGCATCTACAATCATTGTATTCTCAAGTGATCTTTAATTAATCTGTCAATCACAAAAGTGGATGCTTTGTCCATGATTCCATAATTTGGCCTACATGTTGAACAATAATTATGTTTCATTTGTTGCAATTGGATGATAGGAGAAGTCCTTCCATCCCCACGATCTATGAAGACAAATACATCTCCACACTACTCATTTGTTGCTCTTGGGATCCATACCGATAAAACCTTAAACATTCATTCTTATTTGCTTGTGAGTTGTGGGTAGTTATAATAACTTCCATGAAGGTTCATTAAGATATTGCTTCCTATTAATCATTGGGTTTTAAAGAAAATTCAAGCTTCTACCAACTTATCCCATATTCAGATGAAACTTTTCTTGGATGGAGATCTCATATGCACTTGCTTGTTCTAGATGAAGATGTAATATTCAAGGATTCATCAGATAAGCCCAATGGTGTAGAAATAGAGATTTATGCATAAAAAATTATAAAAATCAAGTTTAAATTGAGAGTTAACAAGCTAATGAACATATAACAGCTACAAAACTATCTTTAGATGACATGGATTATTATGGTGCTAGTAGAAATTTTGTAGAGTTAAGAAGAAGATTATTATTATAACTTAAATTATATATATTATTTCATTAAGACGGTGATGCGGAGCGCACAACAGAAGGGTGAATAAGCACAAAATAATATTAAAATAGCAACACGTGAATGAATAGCATTCATTCCATCATAGCCTCGTTGTTCTCGTAAACCAATTCAATCTAAAACCCATCCATTGATTTAATGTTCAGTTTTCTTCTGAATCGATCCTCTGTCACAACCCTTGGCTCATATTAACAATTGTATTTGGGACTGACATAATGAATCCTCATATCATTAATTCCATCCTCCCTCAGCAAAAATAAACATACACACAACAGCATGTGCCCTATCTTAACATCCCCCAAATCGGGATTGTCATACTAAATCCATAAATTGACATGATTCATTCAAGAATTAATGAAAACAAAAAATCACGAATGCGAAAATGAAAAATATAACATATGAATATAGAATTTAATCCCTCTTCTTCATTTTTCAATTCCTCTTTGCATCATTCGTTCTCATTCATTGATACTCCATCTTCCATACTTCTCTACTTATCGGGTTCATGGATTTTAAATACAAAAATACCACTTGATAACTAACAAACTAAACCATAACTGATTCTTCCTCTAACATCCTTAGCATACTAATTCCTCTAACAATTCTTCATGACCGAAGAGTAAACATATTGCTAACTCATTTATTAAATCAAAATACTAATGTCTCCCCAACCAATTTACATCCATATTGACGTTGAAAAATTTATAATGCATGCAATGTTCGGAATCTATGAATTGTTTTGAATTTTGTGATGCCCCTGCATCAGACAGACTGCTTGGGTCCTTTTTGTAATGATTTACAACTTCATATAGCTTTATGATATGACCCTACATAGTCTATATTATTTACAGCATGTTGGGAAAGTTATGGAAGATAAATTTGATTGGTAATTTGTTAAATTGGTTTTTTATTATAGATCATTTTGTAAATTATTTTTGTTATACAATCTACAATAAAAAAAATCACTAACCTAGTTGTAACATTAATATATAAAAAAGCACACAATTAATTGACAAGAGGGAGAAAAAGATATTTTATTAACAATCTAGTATCTTTTGATCATAATGTTGTAATACTTGATGGTTTCTTTATGATTGTGTAAACCTAGCAAACAAATAAAAAGGGCATAAATATGTTGACCTCAAGGCTAGAATTCATTGAGATACTACAAAATGTAACAACTAAACAAGTGGCACAATATATTCCTAGAAAGAAGGAAATGTAACTTTAAAATCAAAATAAAAAGTGATTTCCTTCAATATTATATACCAAGAGGGTGTGAATGAGTGTAGTTTTAGAATTGTGAATGATGATGTAAGAATATGCTTATGAACAAGGTTAAAATATATGGTTGTGGAATTAACTCAATGAAGGTTGCAAGCATAAAGTGAGCTAAGAGAGTGAAGATGAAAATTTTAGTTAGTAGTAAAACTAGTGGTTTAATAGATGGGGTGAATGATGACAATCTCTAAGACGTGAAGTTGTTGTTTGTTACCATTTTTTTTATTTTTCTAATTTTTAGATTTGATGAATTCCCTTGTAGGTTTGTTTAGCAAGAAATGAAAGGTTTGAACATAGATAATGAAGCAATTTTTCTTTAAAATTGATTTTTTTTTTGTGGTGAACATTACCCTATGAATCAGGACTTAGATTTGCATAAACTCATTCCCACACATAATTTGAGTTTTTCAAAAAACTCATCTTTTATATTTTATAGGTTATAACCACTTTAATGTGTTGTTTAAAGATGCAGAGATGTTTCCATCTCACCATGGTTTACACATTAAATGTTCCAATGCTCAATATTTTAAAAATAAAATTTTCCTCTTGAATTGAGAATTTGTATGCAGAGCATTCCTCTATGAATTTGAAAGCACTTTGATTTGCATAAACTCATCAACATGCACAATCTTGGTTTTTCAAATTCCTCAATTTTTTATATTTCATAAATTATAACCATTTTAATGTGTTGTTTGAAGGTGCAAGCATAGCCATACAAAGATGTTATCAATTCACCATGTTGTACACATTAAACTTTCCAATGCTCAATATTATTTTTTTTAATTTTTTTGATGAATAGTCCTTTCAATTAATAAAATTTACTAAGATTACAATTCACAAAAAAGGGGCCAGGGGATACAAGATCACCCCATGAATGAGTTCAGACGGTCGAAGCCAGAAAAAACAACATGGCCTCAGCCAGAAACTATTCACTATTCATCAAAAAAACTTTTAACAACCTCATGCTACCAAGGCAGTACGAGCAAAGGGAGGATCATCTTCATCAGGAAATCCCCACGTATCAGTGGGATTGTGGGGTGGACTGGGAATAGTCTAGCCATCAGCAGCATCAGCCGGATTTGGGGTAGTTGTAGTCTCTGCATCCTTCTTGTCTAGCCGCAGAGGAGAAATTGCCAAGGCCAGCCGAGGAAACTTGCCAGAGTGCGCCCATCTAGGGGGAGGAGCTAGGAACTGGCTAGAAGCCCACCCAGGGGGAGGAGCCGAGGACCAGCTAGAACCACCACACGGTGGGGAAGCGAAGCGGTGCCTCCAACCGCCATGTCCACCGCTAGGAGAGCGGTGGCGAGGACCCTGGGAGTGCAGCGTGTGTGAATGGCAACCAGAGGACTGGCATCGAGAACGGCGACCGCAAGATGAAGAGGCATCGGCCGAGGCATCTGGAGGCACTTTGGCAATGGTGCATGGAGCATTGCCCCAATGATTTAACAATTCCTATAAGTGTGCAACTTCCAGGGCAACTTTATTAGCTTGCACCTGTATCTGCATAATGACATTGTTACAAATGCATGCCTTAGTGTACATTGCAATGTTAACACCCAAAAAATTGTGAGTGAATAAAATTGCATTCCTATCTTTCCACAGAGAAAACAAAATTTCCATCCGGAAGGTATGCCAAATCTGGGAGAACTTTCGAGGAATTCTGGGAGAATCACCCAGCAGGATCATGTGCCATGAAAAAAGTTTGGGCCTAAAAGGCTTGAAAAAATCATGAATCTAGGGCCAATAATTCTGAGCACGCTTGCAAAACCAAAAAATATGCAAAAAGGACTCAGGTTGACCACAGAAGGGGCATCTGGGATCAGGAACCCCAATGTGCTTGAGCTGAGGCCCCAGGGGAAGACATTAGAAGGCAAGGCACCAAGCAAAGTGGGCAATCTTAGGTTCTGTAATGGCACTCCAAATGGTGTCAAAACATTTTCTCCATTGAGAAAGCGAAGATTGCACATGCCACCATTGATTAAGTGTGTCCACCATTGGAAGGTGGGGCAAAAGCCATCTGTACCCCATATTGGGCTTATAAATGGTAAATGGAGTAGCAGGATACCACTTCCAATCATGCCACCAAGGACGAACAGACTGAATCCCCACTTTATGAACTAAGTGCACAGGGATGGAAGACAACAGAAGGTCATAAGTCTGGCGATTGAAACTAACAAGGTGGTACTGAACCTGCATATCCTCCCATGACCTGAAATTCATGGTGACTCTTGAAAAAATATCCTTGGTATTGTAGATGCCACATTTAAAGAAACGCAGAGCACTGGCACCTTGAGTCTTGGCAAGAGAAGTACCTTGGATGGCAAAAGGGGAGACCACCAAATGTTCTGTTGATTTAAGGATAGCCCATTGCGAAACTCATCACCAACCCAACAAAGCCAAGGTTTAACAGCTTCCCAGGCTTTCCAGATGCTCTTTATAACAAAAGAGCCCTATATGACCACTGGTTCATGCATAGTGAGAAGGGTCTAAAAATCAATCCCCTTCCACACCGGTCTGTTAACAGGGAAGCTAGAAGAAATGCAATGCCTTACTAGTATCTTCTAGGTTTCATCTCTAGAAATAGCTTTGATAATCCATTTAGCATAGAGGGCAAGGCCCTGCTTTCAAGTGGAAAGAAGACCGAGACCCCCAGATTCCCTTGGGAGACAACAGAAATCCCAAGCAACTCTGTGAAAACCATGATGGTCAAAACTAGAGGCCCAAAGAAAATCTCTGAGAAAACGTTCTAGTTTGAGATAGGAAGCTTTGGAGGGAGCCCAACAGGAAGAATAGTACACATGGGTGGCAGCCAAAATCTTAGAACAAATCTGGAATTTACCAGGAAGAGAAAGCGGCTTAGTGATCCAATAATCAAGATTTTTGCTAATCTTTGCAAGCACAGCATTCCAAAGTTCCACAAGGGAAGCCTGGAAAGCAAAGGGAATGCCAAGAAAGCAGAAGATTTCTCCATAAGTAACCCATTTCCATTGAAACTGGCTAAGCTAAGATGGAGCTGGGAAGAAAGACTAGCGGTAATAGAGCATTTTATGCCATTGAATGGCAAAGCCAGAGGCTTGACAAAAAGTGTCTAGACAATTTAAAGCATTTTTTATGTTTTCTTCATCTTCAAGAAGAGTAAGAAAAGAATCATCAGCAAAATGACCATTGACTAACTGGGAGGAAGAATCAGGCAAGGAAATGTCGTTGAGCAAGTAAATAACCAAAACCTTCAGCAGCAAGGACATAAAGCGCTGGAGCTAGCGGACAACCTTGCCTAATGGAGCGAAAAAGTCTAAAAGCTTCATATTGCGAATTATTGATGGTGATGCAAGCATTACCGTCACCAAAGAGCATCTCCACGGACTGAAGGAAATTGGGACCAAAACCCAGAGCCTGAAGCATAGCCAAAATGAAAGGCCATTCAATGCAATCATAGGCTTTAGCAAAATCTATCTTTAAAAAGATAGCTTGCTGCTTGGACTTACGGGCCCATTCCATACCTTCCCAGATAGTAATGATGTTGTCAAGAATATATCTGGATTTGATGAAGCCAGTTTGTTCAGGCTGCACAATTAAAGGTAGCATATGGCAGATTTTGAGAGAGAGCACCTTGGCAATGATCTTATAAGACACATTCAGGAGGGTGATGGGAATCCAATTGCATATGTCCTCAAGATCACCAACTTTAGGTATGAATTTAATATTTCCTTTATTTATGATCGCTCCTAAGCTTTTAGAATGATATGCTTCAAGATAGACTTTGTGCAGATCAGGACCAATTTGCTCCCAAAGATGTTTGTAAAATTCACAGGGAAATCCATCACACCTAGGGGATTTGTCATCTGCCATGGAGTCAACTGCCTCTTTAAGGTCTCGAAGGGAAAGAAGTTGCTCACAAAAAGCACGTTGCTCAACCGCGAGGCGATTTGGAGTAATAGCAATACACTTTCTGAGAGCCTCCTCCTGAGCAACCGAATTGCCCTGCGAAGCAAAGACGTTCTCATAGTGAAGAAAAAATGCTTGCAAGATGTTAGGCAAACTGGAAAGAACATCAGTTCCCTGTTTTATCTTTTTAATCCCAACATTGGTATGACAGGCTCGGAGAGCCTGGAAGAACTCCTTCAAGGCTTTGTTGTCAACCTCCAACCAGTGGAGACGGGCTTTGATTTGGGCTCCTCAGGCAGCATAGTTATCAGCAATTTTCTTATCATGGCGAAGCTTAGCAAGTTGAATTTGTAAATCCACATCAAAGGGGTTGAAGGTGAGAGCTTCAAAGGCTTTTTTGAGGGCAAGGATGTTGGCTTCATAAGACCGTATTCTGAAGATTGCTAGCTTACGCCCATAGATGAGCAAAAAATGAGCAGTTCTGGTAATGGCATCATTCCACCATTGAATCCAACCTCGATGGGAATGTGGACGTGGCTCCAAATTCTAGACACGTTGTATGTGGGAGATGGTGGAAGCATGCAACAGCACAGACGTGTTGAGGAAGAATTGAGACTTGGCCACCTTGGGGACAGCTATTTTCCAAGAAATGCCAAAATAAATGGGATAGTGGTCTAACAACATCACATCTCTCAGGGGAATGACAGGTAAATCACGATCTTCAGATAAGGAGAAAAAATATTGTGCCGAGATCATAGCACGATCAAGACGTTTCAAAATGCGGTCAGGACCAGCTCAAAAATTGGACCAAGTGTGCCAGGCCCCATGACCATGGCAGCGGTTTGTATTGGGATCAAAAAGGCCCAATTTATTTTGCATGTAAAAATAGGCTTCTCTTTCCCCAGTTGTCCAACGGAAAGGTAGAATGCCATCTTTTTCAAAGGCCACTTCAACCATATTGAAGTCCCCACATAGGACCCAAGTAGCTGGCGGTAAGTTTTCAGCAAGCCAAACCCGCATTTGTGCCCTTTCCACAGCATCATTGGAGGCATAAACATTAATGACTCCAAAAGAACAATTGTTAATGGAAAGAAAAAGCCAAATAATACGGTGTGTGGGGTCAGAACCGTGTGAGATAATAGTAGAATGAAGGCAAGGTGACAAGAGAGTAACTACACCACCTCGGCCAGCTTCATGCTGAGAAGAAAACATAAAGCTATCCTACCAAATGATGCGGCATGCAGCAGAAAGCATGAAACCAGAAATCTTAACTTCTTACAGGCAAAGAAAATCTAAATTCCCAAGTCTATGATGGGTATCCCGGACATAGAACTTTCTGGGGAGGTCTGTAATACCTCGAACATTCCATGAGAGGAAGTTCATGAGAACTCTCCCATATCATCCTCATCCTCCAGAGAGGAGTAGCTATTCTGCAAAAAGGTAGAAATTGGGTGGAAGTTAGACGAGAAATCATCTGGACTTATAGCATGTTGTTTTACCCCTGATATCTCCACACGTCTAGGAGGACTACGAGAATGCCTTGTTGTTGGTGGTACTATGGAAGAAACTACAAGAGGAGTACAAGCCCCAGCCAAGGGTGAGGCCCTGGTGGCCACCTTGATCCCCTGCGAACTAGCAGGATTTGAAACCTACGAAACCCCCAGAACAAGTGCAATGGAAGCCGCTGGCGTCTCCACGCTAGCAGGTGTTAACACTTTTGTGGAAGTAGGAGGAATCACGGTAACTACCGCATAGGATGGCTTAGGGGTCGAGGGATTCAAGGCAGGCTTGCCCTTGCGCCCAACAGTAACCCATTCTTCTTTTTTTCCTTCGGCCTGTTTGACAGGCGTCGCTTTAGGTTGGGGTTTGACCCTAGGCGTAGCCAAAGGGCAATCCTTGATCTTGTGTTCCATAGACTGGCACCTATAACAGGTGTTAGGTAGGTTCAAGTAAAGCACCTTCTGTGAGAAGGTTTGAGTTCCAATATGGATTTCCACATAATCCTTGAGATCTTTGGAAAGATCAACTTCAACACAAACACGCCACTGAGGGCGAGCATTAAAAATTTTCTCAAGCTCCTTGGCAACAACTTTGCCAAGGGCTTGGGCAATAGACTCAATGAAAGGCTAGTAGGGCAAGGGTAGACTTGGGAATTCGACCCATAAAGGAACCCTAAGCTTTTTATCATCCAAGATAGTGAATTCTTAGGACCATTTCTAAAAAACAAGTAGAGAGGAACGCACAGACCAAGGGCCATTGTTAAAGATCGCGACTGCTTGCGACGGGTTAGCAAAGTGAAATAAAAATAAACCTTTGGTAAAGTTTTGCACAGCATCAAGGCGGACTCCATGAGGAGTCCAACATTTTTTGACCCATTCTCTGAGCATAGCTTCAGGAGGAGTCCTACCAACAAAATACCCTATCAAGGTATGTTGCTCTAACTAGTCACATGCAGCATCAAATTCTTGCAAAGGAAGGATAATATTAGGATTACCTTATGGAAAACCTTTGGGACAAACTTGTGTCGACGTTTGTTCGGTGGCGGTGCCATGGCAGTCCGAAGCAACAATGTGAACACCAAAAACATCTGGTTCACCGCTAGCCAGAGCCATTATATCCTAACCTAAATCTCTAGCAGTAAATGCGGTATGACAAGTGCTGACAAAAGGGGAGTGCAAGAAAAGGGTCGTATGCAAAAAAAATTGAAAGTTTGCATGTAGCAAGAAAACCCTAGCAGAGCTCAATTTCGGACCAATGCTCAATATTTTGAAACTAAAATATACCAATTCCCTTTTCTTTTACTTCTAGTTTCTTCTCTGTTCTCTCATTGAATCGGTGCGGAACAAGAGCGAATCATGTGGAACAAGGGCAGAGCAAAGCATGAAACCCTCTTTCTAAGCTGGAATACCAAGGGCTGTGAGACGAAGCTGCAATATGTTTCTCCAACCTTAATCCCGCTCTGAAACCCATCAAGCATCTCCGCAATTATAGAAAGCACAGTGTTAGTCGATGAATCTGGTGTTCAAGCATGAATAATCACAGGTGTTCAGGCCAAAATCATTTGATTTCAGGGTTTTGTGCTAGGTTATTCACTGGAATACGGAGCAAGAATTGCCTATTAGCATGATTGTGTTACAAATCTTTGCCAAAGCACCAATTTAGGCCCAAGACAACAATAGTGGTCATTTCAGATACAATATATTGGATGTCCAGGTTCAATATGTTCAGTGCCAACATCTTCAAACAGGTTCCAACTGTTTGACGGATTGTGCATCACATAACTGTGAACTATTTGACAAAATGTTCAGTTTGTGGTAAGCCTTTGAGCTTCTAGGGGCACCTTCTTTTATAAGCTATGGCACCCTTATCTGATTCAATTACACTCCAGCATCTTGTTGATCACTTAGCTACAGTAGAGTCTGCTAATGTTGTCCTACAAAGTGTTGTTGCTTAGTCAACTTCACTTTGTGTTAAAATTGCAGTATGATTGGCTTTGCTAGAATTTGAGAACTACACTTTACGAAATACTGTGCAATCTCTAATTGCTGAAAATATAGGCCTCAAAGCTAATCTGGAATCTGCTAACATGCAACTGAGGGAGTTAGACACTATAAAGGAGAAATAATTGAAGATTTTCAATATACATTCTTCACTATTAACAGAGACTGAATTAAAGGTGAAGTCTTGGGCTTCTTTATGCAGTTATGCAAATGAGGTTCCTCTTTTGGGCATTTAGAAGTTAGTTCAAGGGAAGATGGACGATGAGCAGGTTAGGCAGACCCATGAACTAAACTTACAAGTTTGTGGTCTCTCCTCCATTGATGATCCCTTGATACTGGATACTCTTTCCTCAAGGATCAGCTGGATATTTCAGACATCACTCTTGGCAAGTGTTGGTTAGGTCCTAAAGGTACTCTCTTCATCTGGTTCCTCTCCCTCTCTAACAGGTTGCAGGCTCTTATGAAAAAGGAAAATTTATTCTCTCTTTCCCCTAAGATCTACCTAGATGAGGACCTCACCCGATCATACTCAAGCAATCTTGTGCCCTTGTTGTGGCAGCAAGACAAGAGGGTAAATATGCAGTCATTAGAAATCTTAAAGTAGTAATCTGTGACACCTTTCCTATAGGTTAGGTTTTGAGGGCGGCCTCTAAGGCCAAATGACTAGGTCAACAGCAGTTGAGCACAGGCTTTTTTTTGTCTCAACTGCTAGAATGGTATGGTATCCTCTGGTCTATTCCTAGCTTAATAATTATATTGGTTCTATCAACCTTCTTTTCATTACAAAGACACATGAGAGCCCCATGCATCCTCTTCCCAGTATTTCTGGCTATCAGTGGCTTTCCTCTTTTAAAGATGAAGTTAGGTGTTTTAGAGGGGTTAGAGGTTCTAGTGGGGTCACCTGTCTTATTCGAGACCACATTTTCAGTCAAATTTCCTTGATTCACTCTGACAACTATGTCAGATTCATGTGGATTCACATTGATTGAGGAACCTTGCTCTATAAGGATACCTATATCGTTGTTTGTTACTTCCCGCCAGCATCTTCATTCTATGCAATTCACAGCACTAAGGGTGGGGACCCCTATGAGGACCTTATTGAGCACATTACTAGATTCTCTGTCATGGGGGACATCATTGTTTTGGGAGACTTTAACACACAGACCAGAGACCTACAGCCTCCTCTACATGATCGCAGGTTTGATCCCATATGTACGACTACTTATGATCCTAGTTTTGTGGGTCTACTTCGGCTCTCCAAGGATTGTCAGGGGCCCTTCACTAGGTATGGTCATAATTTGTTACAACTTTGTGAGTCTTCTAATTGAGTGATCTTGAATGGACTCTCTTGTTTTCCTGGATCTAAACTCTTCGCTTGTTGGCCACATGGTGGTGGTGCTAGTGTTGTTGACTATGTTCTATCTCCTGCCTCCTTTATCCCTCTCATTTGCATCTTTACCATCTCTTGCCTTCCTTTAGCTGACCATGCCCTCCTTAGTATTACTCTTCAAGGACCCCTAACACCTTCTCCTTGCTTATCTACTTATTCTTTCCCCCCCCTTCCCTCCCCCCATGTTTTCACTTCTTTTCACTTCTTTGATGGTGACATGGAGCTCTTCATCCATCACCTCAGACGACTTCTCCCCCAGGACCCCTTCCCCAACTTTGGGGGCATCATCTCCATGTTCCACTTACTTGCATCTTCCTTGTGGGAGTCTTCCCTTCTCTCCATTCCCCACTACACCTCCTCACTCACCCCTCATCCCACTCGCAAGTCTTGCCCCACGAATCAGTGGTTCGATGAGGACTGCAAATACTTTCATCGCATGCTTTTCTTTGCTCCACCCACTACTTCTTCCTCCTCTTCCTCTTAGTTGAGGCTCGACTATCGCCACTTTCTTCACCATAAGAAATGGAAGTTTACTTTAATGCAGTGTAAGTCTCTTTGTGCCATGTTCTTCCAGTCCCTAAAGCTCTTTTGGCACACCATGTTTCCTTGCCACGCCCCCCCTCCCTCTACTCTGGACTTTCACTCCCTTGCCTCCCACACCTCCACACTCTATGATATTTCTAGCCAACCCCCTCTTCATAACATCCTCCCCCTCACCCATTGTCACCTCTTCTCCTTCTCCCACATTAGTGAGGCAACTAGAGTTATGAACAGTAGCAGAACTCCAGATGATGAAGGATTTCAAACTAAATTCTTCAAGTTGGGTATCTTTGTCCTTGGTCCCTTTCTTACAGTGCTCTTTAATTGAGCGGTTTGTGTCGGTTTCCCCGACTCTTACTCATGACATATTATCTGTCTGATCCATAAATCTGGGCCAACCTCTGACCCCAAAAACTACAAGACCATCATGGTTGGGCATACCTTCACCAAACTCTATGCGACTATGTTGAACGGTATCCTATGTAGTGAACTTGATCAGTGACATTGTCGGGCTAGAGGTCAAGCTAGGTTTCATTCAAAATTTTAAACCACTGATCACATTTTGACTTTACAAGCCATCATTGAGGAGGCTTTCTATCGCTCGATGAAAGTTTATTGTTGACTTCTGCAAAGCTTTCAACTCTGTTCCTTGGGTGGCTCTCTTTCAGCATCTTAGAGACATTAGGATCTCAGAGATTCTTCTTACAACTATTATGAGGTTATACGAGCGTGTTGTGGGAAAATTCAAGACTCCACGGGGCTTCTCTTATCCTATCTAGAGCACTATCAAGGTGAGACAGGGTTGTCCTCTCTCTCCCACTCTCTTTGGCATCTACATTGATGAGCTTGAGGCTTTTCTCCATGATTGTTCGCTCCCTAGTGATGGTTTTTATTTACATCAAGTATTGATCTCTATTCTCCTATTTGTTGATGTGATTCTCCTAGCATCTTCTCATGAGGTTCTTTAGCAGCTCCTTGATGCTCTTGGCCTCTTTCTGTGACTCACGTGAACTAGTTGTAAATTTGGGCAAGACTCAAGTTATGGTCTTCAATTGTTTAAGGACATCCCATCTCCATTTTTACTTCCAGGGTACTAAGATCGAGATTACATCTTCATATACTTAATTGTGGGTTAAGTTTTTTGGACTTTGATTCAACCTGAGACCAACCAGGCAACCCAGAGTCAACAAGGGGCTCAGCTCCCTTTCTCTTCTTAAGCGACAGTGCTTTCAACACCACTTCTTGGACACCGCGACTAAGATGTCTCTTCTTGACTTCTTGGTCAAGCCAACTATCTTCTATGGTTCTACTATTTGGGACCCCTCTCTCTTAGAGTCTGACTAGGCCTCTATTGAGAGATTCCAAACTCTTTTCCTTTGGTGCATTATCAGATGTCACCAGTTCACACCACACAGCATCGTTCTGGTTGAGTTTGTTGCTCACCCTTTCAAATTGGGGACCATCTTTGATTTAATTTGGCTACTTCACCGGATTTGGAGCTTGGATGATTCCTCAAATGATCATCACAGATATTCCTACTTGGCTTATTGCTCCTCTATGGAGGTGGCAAGTTCTGACTCTGGTCACAAATTGCATTGTTGGTACATCCACGTCTCTACTTTCTTGGGCTCGGTTGGTATTAGTTTGGATCGTCTTCCCCCTGCCAGTTTTCTCTGGATGCTCTAGCTCATCTTCTTCCACCTCAACAAGAGTTGAATGAACATGTTAGACTTGACATCTACAGACAGTATGATATCGTGACCTGGAGGAATCCCCCAGGTGGTCTCTGTCCGTGCATGGCTTTTTATGTTGAGCACTTTCTTGAGATCCAAGACAGGATCATCTTACGTCCATGGTACCTCACCTTTCATTAGACTCGTGCTCTTTGCATCTCCTTGGGATCTTTTAGGGTGGGTTCTCACTGGCTACATATTCAGACTAATCACTAGATTAGTAGGGAGGACAGGATCTGTCAGCTTTGTCACATCGGGGAGGTCGAGACTAAATCTCACTTTATTTTTTGTTGTCCCATTTACTATGAGGTCTAAGAGAGATTCTACTATTTATTTAGAGAGTGTCGATCTCTTTCCTCATTCTTCAGATATATTGACCAGCATTGTCTTGCACTCTATCTTCAGGAGATCATGCAGCTTCGTGAGCACACTATACAACTCCAGCTTTGCTCAACCTCAACCCCTATGTAGCTTATCACCTCTTTCTTTAGTCCTACATTTCCTACCCAAGGATTGAAGTGACCTCTTTGCACTATCTCGGTTTACATTAGATCTGTGAGACCCCACAGAGATTATACTTGGCAACGTCCCTCTAGTATATCTCAAAGGAGACCTTCCAAAGTACTTGATTTCCCTAATGTCCACCTTTTCATTCTGGACTACTTCTCACCTGTGAGGAGTTCTTAGTTGTTGTTACTCCCTTTTGTTGGTTATTTTGTTGGTTTTCTTTCATGTTCTTTCTGTGGACACCATTTGGTGCTTCCTCTGCTGGCGTCTACCCCTGTGTACAGTTTCTAGCCCCTTAGACCCTCGTTGGTCTCTTGTTGGACATTAATAAATTTATCTTATCTTATCTCATAAACCATGACTTAGAGTATGACCAAGTTCACTAAAATAAAATAAAAATCTCTTTTTCAAAAAAAATTGTTGATTTTATACATCTTTTACTATATGCAACTGTGTTAAACTATATCCTATCTAGTGAGCTTGATTAGTGACATTGTCGAGCTAGAGGTTAGGCTAGGTTTCGTACAAATTTTTAGATCGCTAATCACATTTTGACTTTACGGGCCATCATTGAGGAGGCTCGCCACCGCTCGATGAAAGTTTATTGTTGTTTTGTTGACTTTCGCAAAACCTTCGACTCTATTACTCAAATAGCTCTCTTCTAGCATCTTAAGGACATCAGGATCTCAAAGATTCTTCTTACAGGTATTATGAGGTTATACGAGCACGTTGTGGGCAGATTCAGGTCTCCACAAGGCTTCTTTGATCCTATCCAAAGCACTATCATGGTGAAAAAGGGTTGTCCTCTCTCCCCCACTCTCTTTGGCATCTGCATTGACAAGCTTGAGGCATTTCTCTATGATTGCTCACTCCCTAGCGATGGTTGTTATTTACATTAGGTATTGATCTATATTCTCCTATTTGTTGATGATGTGATTCTCCTAGCATCTTCTCCCAATGGCTTTATGGACCTCGATTCAGCTTAAGACCAGCAATGCAACCCAGAGTCAACAAGGGGTTCAGCTCCCTCATTATTCTTGAGCGACTGTGCTTTTGACACCATGACTAAGATGTCTCTTCTTGACTCCCTAGTCAAGCCGACTGTCCTCTATGGCTCTACTGTTTGGGGGGCCTCCCTCTTGGAGTCTGAATGGTCCTCTATTGAGAGAGTCCAAACACTTTTCCTTTAGTGCATTATCAAATGTCACTGGTCCACACCACACAACATCATTCTGGTTGAGTTTGGTGCTCACACTTTCAGATTGGGGACCATCTTTGATTTAGTTTGGCTTTTGCACCAACTCTAGAGCTTCACTGATTCCTTTGATGATCCTCACAAATATTCCTACTTGGCTTACTATTCCTCTATGGAGGTTGTAGGTTCAAAATCTGGTCACAGGTCTCGTTGTTGGTACACTTAGGTTTTTGCTCTCTTGGGCTCAATTGGTATTAGTTTGGATTGTCTTCCCCCCTTCCAATTTTCTCTAAACGCTCTAGCCCATCTTTTTCCACCTCAGTGGGAGTTGAATGAGTATGTTAGACTTGACATCTACAAACAATATGTTATCACGACCTGGAGGAATCCCCTAGGTAGGTTCTGTACACGCATGGCCTACTATGCTGAGCATTTTCTTGATATCCAAGACGGGATCATCTTACGTCCCTGGTACCTCACTTGTCATTGGGCTCAAACTCTTTGCATCTCCTTGGTATCTTTTAGGGTGGGATCTCACTAGCTACATATTCAGACTGATCACTAGATCAATAGGGAGGACAAGATCTATCGGCTTTGTCACCTCGGGGAGGTTGAGACCGAGTCTCACTTTATTTTTCATTGTCCCATTTACTATGAGATCTGAGGGAGATTCTACTATTTGTTCAAAGAGTGTTGGTCTCTTCCCTCATTCTTTAGATATATTGACCAGCATTGTCTTGCACTCTACCATGTGGCTTCGCAAGCACATTATACAGCTCAAGCTCTGCTTAACATTGACTCCTACACAACTCGTCACCTCTTTCTTTAGTCCTACAGTTCCTGCCCGAGGATCAAAGTGGCCTCTTTGCACTATCTCGATTCACATTAGGTCTGTGAGACCCCGCAGAGATTACACTCGGCAACATCCCTCTAGTAGACCTCAGAGGCAACCTTCCAAAGTACCTGATTGCCCTAATGTCCACCTTTCCATTCTAAACTACTTCTCACCTGTGAGGAGTTCTTAGCTATTGTTATTCCTTTTTCTTGGTTCTTTTGTTGTTTTGTTTTCACATTCTTTCTAAGGACACAGTTTGGTGCTCCCCCTGTTGGTATTTTCCCTTTGTATTGTTTTCAATCCCTTAGACCCTCGTTGGTCTCTTGTTGGACATTAATAAATTTATCTTATCTTATCTTATCTAACCAAAGAATTTGTTTCACAATATGTTTAAGTTAAGAAGTTTTTTTCAATGTTTTAGGCTCACAAGGGGCTCCAATTCTAAGAGGAAATTTCTTCCATATTAACTCCAAGATCATGTTTAAATTAATGGTAACAAACAATTCACTTATGCTATGTTAGTTAAATTTTTCATTCAAGTGGCAATGGAATACTTTTGGGATAAAGTGCACAATCAAATAAATTAGTGGTGAAAATTCTATGATATGCTACTTGAACTTTCATTCAAGTAACAATGGAATAGTTTTGGGTTAAACTATACAATCAAAGTGGAAGTATGATTAACAAGAAAGAAAAAGAGAAACATCACATCATAGGGATAAAATTATCTTGGAAACATGAAGCAAACTAGTAGGAAGTGGTAAACAAACCACTTCAAAGATTTCCTTGCTAGAAATTATTACTTTCCTATCTATCTCATGTTCTCTAGCATCTTCTATAGGGAACTTTGTCCTTATATTGTACCCTTTCCTTTATGCTTTAGAATTTAAAGATCGTCTAGTCCTCAAAGGTCTCCTCTTCAATTAGAGTAACTTTCTTCTTCCCTTAGATAAATGCTAGAAGAAAATTTATTTTACTTATGAAGGCTTGAAGGAAAAGAATTAGATGGAGAAACTTTCAATCATTCATTTCGCAGGTGTGCTCTTATAATCAAGACAATATTGTTCTTCCAATGGACCAATGATTTCATAAGGTCACCAGTTCAAGAAATTGTCAATTTCCTAACCGCCCATTCAAGAAATAGGCAATCTTCTAATTACCTTGTATTTTAATAACCACCCCTTTAGGAAATTAATAGACCACTCTAATAGTTAAGTGTTGTGAAATTGCATCACATTGGAACTTCTTATTTCATAGTCACCCCTTCAAGAAACTAGTAGACTATAAGGTCCTGCCTAATATAGGGATTGCTAAGAACATGCTTTTTAGGAAGAATTAATCCAACCATAATACATTTCCATTTGATTATTAAGACTCTTTTTTTTTTTGATTATATTGTAACTGGAATATTAGCATTATAAAATATGATGTCGTTAGGTATTTTTATTCAAAGATTGGTCCTTTGACTTCTTGATAATAGCATAATTACGGAAATTTCCCTTGTGATTTATCAAAATCTGAATTTCATTCCATGCACTATTATTTAATATATTTGACTTGTCTTCATAAGACCTTGGTAACCATTCAAACTGAGTTAATTATGTCTTGTGGAAATGTGTATGGGGCACTCGTTACAAAACAATAATCATTCATAGAATGTACTACATATTGGAGATATTAAACTTATGAATAGTGCATGTAATAAACCTTAAATGTCAACATACAATGTGATGAAGATAAAAACACAAATTCTAGTAAGAATATGTCATAGCATACAATACATTCATGTGATAGGATCAATATTGGTTACACCATGATGATTTATTCTCATGGGGATTTGATATTGCTTAGGATGACATTAAATTATTGCATACAGTGGGACTTTTGATCCCACAATATATTAAAAGTTACTTGTCAATGAATAATGATGATGCATTTAGGTTAGTTAAATTGAGTAAAATTTTAGGTAGTAATGCATCTTGCCTTGTTATGATCTCTTTATTCATGATGATTTAACACTTTAAAAGTTGCATTTTGATTAATGACTTAAATGACCAATGTTTACAAGTGGATATGAATATAAATTGTCATTTAGAAACTAACAAATGTAATAGAAGTTTATGCACATACCTCTCCTTAGGGAAGAGTAGTTGGTGTTGCATATGCAATTGGTATATAGGATGATTAATATGAGGGATTTCCTATTTTATCATGCATATATATTGATTAGCTAAGGCAACTGATTTTATAGATAAGCACTTTATCCTATTACATTTTATCTCAAGATGATAATTAGATACCTTAAATAATTTCATTATGGTCAATTAAACCCAATATATATTATGTTTCATTAAATATGTTTTATACAAAGTGACTTTAAAATGGTAAATTAAGTCCATATTATGTGAACATGTGAATTATGTATGTTTGTATTTTCAAAGAAATGGAAAATGATGAATTGATTGATTTGGTTGAAGTATGAAATAAAATTATGTTGAAAATGTGATATATTTATATTGTAAAGGTGTACGATTTTGTTGCCTACTTATGAACGAATTAAACTGTGCAGGAAAACTCCCATGAACTAGGGTGAAACTTATGTGCGTGACTTGGGACTAAATACCTTGCAACAATGTGATTTGTCTGTGAATGGGATCACTCAAAAGATTTCTCATAAGCGGATTACAAATTGTAAATATGGAATTATGTAATTCCCATAGATCTTGGATGCTATTCTTAAGACATTATGTAATTGTAAATATGGAATTATGTAATTTCCATAAGAACTCTTAAGAATAGCATCCAAGATCTTTAGTTGCAAAGAGTTCTCTTGCTCAGGGGTATGGCTAGGATCCTTGGGATCTCATGATGCCATTAAGGTTGGGTGGAAAAGAGCAAAACTATTAGTGTTTTAGCTAGTTTCATTATGAAAGTTCTGTATAAAGTGTTTATGCAATAGGGATTGAATTGTAAGAGTTGTATTTTTGTACCCTTGATAAGGATTTTCCTTTTAAACATAATTGAGTTATCAAGTGTAATGGAAGAGTGAGAAAAATTGTTGAAAATGCTTCCTTGTATTTGAATCTGATATTCATAGAAAGTAATGATCATTGTATGAATGCTAGTTGTTATTTAAGCACATGTAAATTGTTTCCAAAAGCTATACACATGTTGCGGATTTATGGAAGTAAAATCTGTAGATGATTTAATTTAGAAACAAAAACAAAAAAATGTGTGCATTTTGGGCTGAAAATTTGTGGGCTTTACATAGACACTCGAATGCAATTGACAATTTTGTATTTGCTCAATTATGTTCAAAGGATAAAATGTTGTATGTGGCACCTCCCTTTATCTCTACAAGTTAGAATCTAGGCATGGTGCTCAAGACAATCAAAAAATTAGAAGCTAGACAAAATTTCATTTGTAATTTAATCTTATGAACACAAAACTATATTTTTACTTAACAAGTTCTTCCCCAGAGCTTGAGGCACAAGACTATGTCATGAGTATGATAATGGGCATCTATATGTGCAAGCTCGTCCTAGTTTCACCAAAATAACAAGACGAAACTTCCAAAATGAATATCAACTTCAACAAATCCCTTTGATCTATTCCAAGAGAAACTTAGATCAATTCCTTTTAGGACTTTAAAAAAGGGCAACAAGTGAGAAAAACTACCTCTATCAAAGAAAATCCATGCAAGGATAAGAAACATACATTTCATATGGTTAATAATCCTTGATGCTTTTTAGTTGTAGCTTGAACCTCCTTTATCAAATTTTAGTAGAAGTACAACATTCCAAAGTAATAGATACCAATAGTTAAATTGCATGAATTCTTCTACTAATTTTATTGTTAAATAACCACTAAAATGACTCTTCGTAAATATAATTATAAAGTGAGTGGCATTCTCTAACTACCATAGATTAGCATATCATATGCTAACACTATTGACATGATCTCTTTCAAAAATGAATATTAACTCAACAAAACAATCCCTTGCTAAACCTCATCAAGCTCAATCAAATAATTTTGTTAGGTCTTATCTGTACTACTCACAAGACCTATTGGGCCTTCTTCTCATTTATGCCTTTTGCCTCCCCTGACAAGGCGGGGGGAATTAATTGTCACTAAACCTATTGTTGAACCTTCAAAAAAAGGAGAGTGAAGACATATCGCCTCTTTTGTTTCCAAGGGCATTGATCCTGTTGTCCAAACCCTAAGTACAGTTCACTCTGAAGATGCAGGAGCCACTACCAATGGAGGCAAGCAAACGCAACAACACAAACCCAACTCATTCAAGCAGGTTATTTTTCTGGAGGATGTAAATGTACTAACATTGTTTGTAATTTATGTGTGTATGTGTATGTGTATGTGTATGTGTATGTGTATGTATATGTTATTTAAGAGGCTACAAAACATTAACATGGGCCATCCAAAATGAATGACCCTTTCTAGAAAGAGCCATGTTCTTTAAACAAGTAGTATATGTCCAATCATTGCAAATCAAAGAAATGGAGCTAAGAATTCGACCCTCCTCAAGCTTATCATTAAACCTAATCCCCAAGTAGTGGTTGTGATTAAACAAGAAAAAGCTTTACTTGGAAATTGTGCAATATTTTTTGTTGTACTAGATGTCTCTAAAATTCCTTATAGAAATTGTTTAAATGATTAGTTTCAAAAAATATGGGGGCAAAAAACGAGTTTCCACTTTTCATTCTACAGAATGCTTCAAAGGGAATTGTTTTTATTATTTTTATGTGACCGCAAATCTCAAAAGTCCATTGTAGATAGGCAATTTTGGAGAGTAGACCCCATATGAATTCTATGTGATTCCTTGGTCGGTCAAAGCCTCACATAACGAAGTCCTTGAGCTTTCCAATCCAAGATGGTTGGTTATTTGTAACCTCCCTTCATTCCTGTAACGATAAAGTTATGAGAATGGACCAACCTAATGTTTTGATACAAAACATTGATGATAGGGTTCTTATTTCCATCAAGCCATGTGTCAACATCCTAGAGAAATTACACTTTGACCTTGATGTATATCCTACATGCTACCCCATTTCATTTCTTGGTGGTGTGAACTATTTTTTTGTGCACATTTGAGGGACACAAAAGGTAAAATTGCCTCCTACTAAAGAAGCGTGCCCGCCCTACCCCACTTAACAAGAGTACCAAGCATGTTTCTACCATCAATAAGTAGGATGATAACTCACATGATCCCAAACCTTTTGCTCAAACCCCACCCTTGCAGGATCCCTCCATTTCATAGGATCCTTCTCATACCCAATGGTTGAAAGAATAAAAATCATCAGTGCTTTCCTAGTTAAGTTTAAGGCCCATTTTGATTAAGCCCCCTCCCTTCCCCAAAGTAGCAATGAAGTACCCAAGGATTTAGAGAACCTCCCCAACACATGAAATAGATTTCAACCCTTCCAACAAGGTAGTGAAGCCTGGGCACCAAACTCAAAATGCCAAGCAAATTTGCTTTGGACAGGATTAAAAAGAAAGCCAAAAAGGCCCCAAGTTGCTCCCAAAACTCACTGGAAACCTACTATGTTCCTCCCTCCATTCTGGTTCTTCCAAAGCTCTGTCTATCACCCAACCCCCAACTAATGATACAAGGGAGTTGGGACTATTGATTCTCTCCCCACCCCCTTTACATCTTTGGTTCCCCGTTGGCTGTGTTGGTCGTGAAGGGGAGGAGGTCCCTTCCTCATCCCAGCAAGAGAATTTGGGGGATAATCTTAATGGCTACTCAATGGTTGCTATCACTAAGTCTCATTGGAGAACTTTTTCAATCCCACCTACCTCCCTTTCCAAGTTTTAACTCTCCACTTGTGTAATATTTTCCTAATGCTTGCTCTTTTCAACTCTCTTGGCCAAACAACTCCCCTCGCCACCTTGTCAAATACACATATCAATA
Source organism: Cupressus sempervirens (assembly GCA_028749045.1). Lineage (NCBI taxonomy): Eukaryota > Viridiplantae > Streptophyta > Pinopsida > Cupressales > Cupressaceae > Cupressus > Cupressus sempervirens. The sequence goes on along the minus strand of CM053788.1, from coordinate 406,089,566 downwards.
GCCTCCTCACCTTCAAGCCTAGATATCACTGCCATCTAAACTCTAAATGGCTTATGGATATTCAACCTTCTCTTTGGAGCCAATACCACAATCACCTTTTGAATAGACTATTGAACCCAAGATTTCCTGCTTGTGGAAACTCTTTCTACACAAATTACCATTCAAGAAACCAGGTGGAGATCCATATAGTTGCTTTGTTTGTAAGATCTTCAACCTGTATTTCATGTATTCTTTGATTGCTCATTTGCCTCTGAGATTTGGAAGATGTTTGGACTTACCATTCTGAAGGATTTTACTCTATTAAACATAATTTCTGGACAAATCAATGGCAGCTAACATTGTAATTCTTTCCAACCTATCTTTTCATCTGTTTTGTTGTCGATTATTTGGAAGATTAGGAACAATGAAGTGTTTGTTGGAAAGGATAGGTACCTTAGAGACTCATATTTTATTGATGTTGCATTGCAGGTCACCACTATCATAAAAATGGAGAGTAAACTCCTACAGGTTCTTCGCTAAGGCAAAACCACTATTGAGAAGGACATTGTGTATGTGTATACCACAATTAAGGCCAAAGAAGAGCATGAAGTCGCATGAGCTGATTTCATACAACAATTGAAACAGTGATCAATGGAGGCAGTACCATGAGGCGACCTCATAGAGATCTAACCAGTGCAGCACAGTTTTTGAGATCATGAGACTCAAAAATGTTTCTCCAGATATCGCTGAATCCAAATCAGACTAGGATAGCCCTCCCTAGTACAATGAAGAAAATTTAGATTTGATATTTAAATAATCTACAGTATGAGGCAGTAGTACAGTGTATTTTTTGGTTTTTGTAACTCTTATACCTGAGGTAGCTGGCTGGTTATTATTTTAATGTCTGTCAGAAACAGTTGACTGATAAATTTTTTACTGATAAACTGTGATGTATGAACTCCTTTGATCATAAATGATTAGCAATAAAGGGGAAAAAATGAATACTAACTAATGAGTTAGAGTCTCAAACAATGGACCCTTATAATTGAGAGTTCAACTCACAATATGAACATTTCAAGAGAATCAAAAATCACCAATAAGATTAGTATGATTCACATGGTTCCCCTGCTACAATACGCTTAGAAACACCATCGAAACCCCGTATTAATGCCATAACAAGGTCCAAGCCTGATCGAGAACCCCTTCACACATGGTACATTTTTTAAGTTGGGCCACTCCAAACGTAATGCAAATACACGCAAATTGATTAGTGTACAAAGCCACCTATATTAATCACGTTGTCACCTTAGAGGCTAAAATATGATGGCAAGATATAGATTTATTTCAAAAGAGCTTAGAAACTAATTTGTTCTTTGCACTGTCTAGCTAGAAGTTATTTCTACTTTGTTGGTGACTTTATATTAGCAAATTCTGAAGAAATCAATGGATTATTTTGTTAAAAATAAGTTTAATGACCATAACAATTGACTTAATTATGAACTACCCAAGTATGTCTCAATTATAAAATCTATAAATTATAAAGTGAAAGCGTTTAATTGAATGACTAGCTGATAGAGTATCTTTACTTTTAGCATCACCTTATAACTATAATTCAAAATCACTTCTTATGTGTTTAGATAGCACAAAATATTAACTAGATTGCTTCCAAATTTCAATCCCAGGTGCCACAGATCTGATATTCCACATGTATTCAATCTATGTTGTGCGGATTTGAATTGACAGAATATGCAGCTAACTAACCGGTTCACTAATGTGATATTTGGTTCACTAATGTGATATCTGATCGTTATAAACTGGTTGCACAGGTTTGAAGTCAGGATGTGCAAATAACTACCCTGTTTGTCTATGTGATATCCAAATGTTTTGTAGTGGTGTTCAAGGGCGCCTATGAGGAGATAACCAACTCAATAGAGAACACATTCTCCAAGAGTAAATCCCCTTGCTAGGACAGATTAACGGCAAAGGGAGATCATGGTCAAGATTCCCTAACATAACCTATAAATGCAGATGAAGTTCTTATTTTCAGTAATTTCAGTATGCTCCAATGATTTTTGGCTTGTTTTATATGAATGAGTTGCAAATTAAATATTAGACTACCATGCAAATAGCAGCTAGTGAAATGGTGTAACAAGTTGGAATTCTTATTTAAACGTTTAAATATGCATTTATTTCGACATATCTCAATGCAACCAAGACACCAGACACCTCAGGTACAAGAAATGAACTGAATGCAACCAAGATACTAGACACCGCAAGAACAAACCCAAATTCAAAAATAAGTCCCCCACACTGTGTGCACTGCATCATGTCACTAGAAAATGAAAATGAAGAGTAAATATAGAGATACAACATCATATCGCAGCCATAACTTGCAACAAAGAAACCAAATGCAAAAGAACTGCAGTGACTACATCATTTCCAAACTTATGTTAGCACTGGTTACATAGTTTATTTTTATCCAGAAAAAGCAAAATAAAAAAATTAGGACAATTTTTAAGCACTATGTAAATGAAAAACATTGTTTACTACCCAGGAGAAAGTTCGTTCTCTTAAAGCTTCAGCTTTTGAATCTGCAAATCCTTACACGTGCATATGGTATAACAGTATAACTTTGAGACCAAATCACAGCAACTCATAACAAAAACAGAATGTTTGAAAAAAATCAATTTTATAGCTTGGAACATTGATGTCATCTAAAGTTTGTTCCAAGAAGTATAAAATAGAATAGCATAATTGGGACCCAGACACCTAGGAGTCAATCCGCCTCTGCCTATCCAAAGCTGAAGCCAGTATTACATGACAAGCACATAATGGCTTTAAAATAGTCCTTAAAAGCAAAACTGGAACAAGCTTAATGACTTTTAACATATTCCTGAATTACATTCAAGCCCTCTGATTCTTCACCATAATCCTGTCCATGTACACGCAAAATTTGGAAAACCAATAAAACCAAGATTCTGAGTGCTAAATCTACAATTCTTTAACATTAGAAAACTATAACATAACTAGCATGTACTTTGTACCTTTACAACCACACATGAACAGCCAACAACCTTCCTTGCTTTTCCCTCTGAATCAATCTTACAAAGCTGCAGCGAAAATAATATTTAAACCACCACATTCGGCAAATACACAAACAAAATGTTAAGTAGAGATAATCAGCAAGAAATTACATTAATCACAATGAGATCTAATTATTTATATTTCTAATACAATATCTCCAGAAATGGCTTCACTTATTTAATCAATACAAGCTGTCTACTACTTACCCCCGCCCATTCACCAAGTTTCTTTGCACTAGGCACAGAGATCAGGCTCACATTGTGATCAGCACATAAAGCTTGAACCAACTTGGTAAAATCTGGCTGGTTGCAGTCTTCTGCCAGCAGACACAGCTGTGCTGCATGCTTCTCAATTGCCTTAGCACCCTCATGGAGGCCCCGTGCAAGCCCATCATGAGCTAGTGATTTCTTCAAGACAAACTGCAATGCTGTCATGATGTCCATGGGCTCCCCCAGTGCTGGAGCAGGTTTCTCAGCAACATCACTACAAAGGAAAAGAAATGCAAAGTCTTCAACTAACTAAACAAACAAATGATGCATTCACAGAAGACAAAAAGACAGCATGCATTTCTCTGAACAACTTAGCTAGAGTCTTCTTAGCAGATCCTGTTTAAACATAGGCATTTGCTTGACAGGAAACATGAGGAAAAATTCCACAGGATCAGTCACAATTTTTTGGTTGAGAATTGAAAGAGTTGGAGCAATTATATAAGTTGAAGCACTCCAAATCGGACTACTCTTTGACTAACTCCAGCATTCCATTCAACAAGTTTCCTTTTGTCATTTCTCCTTCCTTTGTCTCGGTTTGTTATCAACCTATTAAACAACTTATCAATTTTTCTCATTTGCAGTTGTAACACAGGTCGTCTGTGCATAAGGCATTCACATTGATATCAGCCCAAGGTGGCTTTTAATTAACACCATAGCTTCCAAGATTTATGAGAATACACATGCAGTTTTTTAGTGCAGTAAATTCTAATTTTGAAGCAAATAACAATTGAGTTAGACCCTGACTTATAAATCATAACTGGGCAGTGTAAAAACAAAGTTGAACAATGCAACATACTATAGAATAAAGTTTTATCAAAAAAACATGTGCCCTTAGGTAGGGTCCACATTTCAATTACTAGTGACTGCATGCAAGAGACACAGCAATTAGACAGGGTATCTCCTGACATCTTGGCAACATCTGCCGCAAAGTACGTGGAAACAAAGATGAAATGGCTTCGCTTACAATTTGTCACTCACTCAAAAATATAAACAAGCAAGTACATTAATGATCCAGGAGGACCTTCTACCAATAGTGAGACCTGTAGTGAGTGTAGGGACACTTCTCGAGTCCAATTACATCCAAACAGATACCAGATATCCTCCAATCTCCAGCAAGAGCTGCACAGGCTCTGAATGGAGCAAACACTTGTGTGATGACCATACAGTATCCAAACACTCTGTGGAGACCACGGCCTCTGCAGGAACGACTTAACCTCCACGCCAAAACACAAAGAACCATTTACAAGGATTCTTACCGCATCATTCCATCTATCACACTGAGGTCATGAAACAATACAGTTGACACACTGACCCAAGCAAACACTTTGAAAGAAGCATCAAACAGTCTAGCAGTGAGCACCATTCTAAACAGACTTTGATTAGACTGGCCCAAAACAGAGAATTAAGTAGTCATGTCCTGAGAAGGAATTATTGACACAGATCCCAGTGTTCCAGTCACCACACAAGCAACCTCCATATCTCCAGCTAACACAACACCTGCTTCATTAAAGACAGACCAAATCTGGACACCATCTACACCAAGAACTGCTCTCAGCCTGTATACAGAGTAGTCAACTTAGTCAGCTTCCTCAACAAGCCAAGCAGTTCACCTGCCAACAGCTAGAAGCCAGAGCTTTGTACCTGTTTCCTAGACTCGACTTAAACAGGATTATTGCTTTACAAGGATTAATACCCTACAAGAATCTGCCAATAGAACACCTGGGCTATTATCATGGCCATAAAGATGCTGTTCAGGTTTGCAGTGCTCCCAAGCACCTCACAAATTCTTGCAGGAACATAGAGGACACTCCATCAATCTCCAAAAAGTTCTGCATGCACTCCAATGGTGTCGCAGAGCTATACCTGGGATCAAACACTTCGGTGGTAACCATGCTACATCCAAATGCTCCACAGATTCCACCATTGCCTCCAAAAAATCCAGCACACCTCCAGGCCAAACCACGAAGTCCCATTCGCATATATTTTATCATTCTAGCTGTCAGATTGAGCTCACTAAACAGTGTAGCCATTGTGGCAATCCAGGTAGCCTAGCCATTGTAGCAATCGTAAGGCTGCAGCGATCAAGGTGCCCCCCACTTCTGGTTCAAACTATGTCAAGTCATATGCCAGCACATCATACAACTATTAAACATTTCGACAACACAACATTCAACCACTGGGAGATGAGAAGGCATGCATAAAATGGTTCAACTTCCATACACAACTCTGAGGGTTCAGACATGAATCTAAAGGATATGCAATGTCCAAAATAAATAGCTGAGTGGACTACTTAACTTCTAGTTCTCTCTGCCTTTCTCTCTACTGTTTCATAAGCTTTCAGACACCATAATTCAAACCAATTCTCATCCACACAATTGTTGACCACACCAGACTAATAGAGTGCATAAAGATTTTGAAGTAAAAAAGGCGGGTTTGGTAGCATATGTTTGCATTAAAAATAACCACAGAATTCATTTTATTTTTTATAATTTTTGGAATCTCAATATATGTAAATAGACACAAAAACCTGTGGCATTTGCATTTATAGATATGCATATGTACGTAAATACATAACATACCTACGCATTAACATATACGGATGCATATAGCCTGTTCCCCTAAAATGAGGGAAAATTAATCTATTGATCAAATGCCTCTTCCTTGACCTATCAATCAAGCTACACACACATGGATGCATCCATCCATTACATACATAATAAACCCAAACATCAATAGTACCACTCTTCAATAGATGGATGAATAACACCTCTGGGGAGCAGTTGACCCAAAAAATAACACTTATCTGGTAACCAGCGAGATTGAAGAATGATTATAGCAAAGATCTCAGCTATTTACAGAAATTTGATTGAGGCATGAATGACAAAAAATCAACTTGTAGACAATAAAACAATAAAATAAGATTATTTATTAATTATATTTCTCGAAGTTGGCCTCTTATAGATGCTCCCATGAGACCTTTACAAGGGAGATTCCTGGTGATGGATTGTTTATGCTTTTGAGATTAGATAAATTCTTGATGATATCTGGGTAGGAGTTCCTCTGGAGGTTTTGGTATAAGGGTGGGACGAATGTCTAGTTCTTCCAGAGGGGTGGATTTGTGACAGAATCTATATCTGTGCCAAATTTGTAAAGTCACTGCAAGAGACAAATTTGCACAATAAGGTTAATTACAAATCAGAGATAATTTGTATCAGAGAAGCAAAGATATTTGCTCTAAATATTATATTGGCCACTTTTTAAGTTTGGCATAATTATTATTTGACCCGACTCTTTAAAACAAAAATAATATCATTTGATAATTATCAGCAACAATATCTGTATTTGATTCATGCAAACAGTCTTTCTCTGTGGCTACCATACAAAGTTCTTTACATTGGAGCTATAAATGTGGTGGATCATCTACAGATGGATCTACAATTATCAGCAAAGTTTTCTATGTTCAGCATTTCTCTACTTGGCGGGCGTGATTCATTGGAAAGTGCTGTCAAAGACTGAACAGTCATCATTTATGTTTTGATGTTGAAAGATATATCTTATGTGCACAAGGAGGAAGGTTGGAGCCAATTTTTACTGCGGAACAATATATGTACTCTCTGTGCAAGCTCTGGAAACTCTCTGTTATTTAGTTGTCAACATTAAAGGATTCCATATAGATTGTATCCTGAGATTCATCATAATCTGGTGCAATCTATTCCTACAGTTTTGAGGTCAGATTCTATATTGCTTTGAGTATTTACCCTTGCATTAATGCTTGCCATCTCTATTCTTTAATGAAGTAAAAAAAATTATTGCCAAAACTATTTATAACTGCTTTAAGCAAACAAACATAGCAAACATGTATCCCTGAAACAAAATAGCAGCAGCATTGGGTACTTATATTGGTAAAGAACACTGTGGTTTCTAAGAAGGCCAAATTCCTGTGTAATGTTCCCGAACAGAAATAAATGTATTTAATTATTTTTGTGTAACGGGCCGATTGTTTAATTTAACTCGGACCCAAATTTAATTTTTGTCATAGTAGTTTGTCGTCGTCGGCTAATTTTTGTACACCCTCGGAAAGCTTTTCCCGATGGGTATTTAAGCACGGCTCGTAGTAGTCGATAGGTATGCTTTTGAAATTTGATCTCTCTATACTGCGGATACCTGTTGGAGTTCGGCATTGTTCGCCATTTCGGAAGTGAAAGACCTTCCCTATCTGGCTTGCACGGCTTCGGTGAGAATCAACCCTCACCCTATTCCGTTGGTGTTCGTCTGGTTTGTATTCGGCAATTGGAGTGCTCTCATTATTTGCAAATACTTATCAATCTGCGAATGTTCATCCAAATTGGTACGAGCATTGCGTGGTGTTTACATTATTATTTGCCATTAATTAAATAATATCGATTGATGTTTATGGTGTACGGCTCACTTCCCCTCCCCTACCTACAAATCACACTGTTAAGAACTCAATTGTTGTGCCTCACCTCTTGACGTACAGCCATTGCAATCCCCAACAACTCGCATTCACCTTTCAAATCCGTACAAACACCCACTACAACGTACGACTTCATACTCCACCATTCCGTACAGACCCCACCCTCACTTTCGTGTCATACGGCCTTTGTTCCCACCATACGGACATTGGTCTCAACGTACGGTCAGTCACCGTACAAGTATCTTGCCATACGGACTTTGGGACACTATACGGGTATCATACCCAGTCACCGTACCCTGCATTGTCCAAACCCACCGTACGGACATTGTTTTCCTGCTGTCAGGTTCCCTTCAGTGCTTCCAATTTGCTTGCCCCCTTCGCACATTGCTAAGTCAATCATAGATTTGAAGTGATTAGTATCTAGCCTGCACATTTTAAACCGTACGGCCTCAGTTCAGGAATTGGTGCATTGATTAAAAGGGGTTATAGCAGGTACGGTACATTACAGTGGTATCAGAGCAATCGATCCTGCCAGCCTGTGATCGGTGAATGCGAGTTTATAGCCGGAAGAGAAGGACACATTCTGTTGATCGAATGGCTGAAGAACAGGAACGGGAACGGGAACCGACAGGTGCCGAACTCATTGAACTTCTGAGGGATCTTGCGCGGAACTAGGCACAGATCACTGATACTCAACGGCTTATGGAAGAAACTCTCAAAAAGTTGGCGGAAAACAAAATTTCTGGAGAACCGAATGGACATAGCGCAGATTCAGTGGCAGGCAGATCACACCCTCACACTGCACACTCTCGACCATCCATGCCAACTTTCCCACCACAGACTGAGACACATCACGAAGAGAGACTTCCAACCTTCGAGGAAATACGGGAGGATTGGCGGAATGCAAATCTTGAAGAAGACATCTCCTACAAGGATTACGCAGATCTAAGAATGAGATGCACAGGAGGATGTTTTTACGATGACCTAAGGGGAAAATTGAGTAAGCTGAACCTGTCTCCATTTGACGATTCAAGCTCCATTTCAGCGCAGGCATGGGTAATGAAAGCCAACACCTACTTCCAGCTAAATCCTATGCCCGAAGAAGAAGCGATTAAATTTGCCGCGTTACACTTGGAGGGCGTTGCACACGAATGGTGGCACCACAGCACTATCACTCTTGGGCATGATCAAATAAAGACTTATGCTGAGTTCACGGAGAGACTAATTGAATGATTTGATGGAAAAGACCCCGAGCTCAATTTCAAAGATCTGGCACAGCTGAGGCAAACGAGATCAGTAGATCAATTCATCGCAGAGTTTCAAAGACTTTCTGTGTTCGTGACAGACATCTCTAAACGAAGGCAGGTTGTTCTCTTTATGGATGGACTGGCAGAACCATTGAAAGGTTGGGTGAAAGGATTCAACCCGTCAACCTCGACAGAAGCAATCAGTAAGGCACGAAGCATGGCGTCGTCGTCAGCATCATCCTCATCCTCTCGGATTCATTCACATCTAAAACCACCAACGTTTCCGAGGGACAAACCTCCGCCCAAGAAGCCATCACTGGATGAAGCATCCCGACAAGAACTCTGAAGAAAGAAGTTATGTTTTAATTGCAAGGGGCCTTGGGAACCTGGCCACCGATGTCTCGAGAAAGGGAAAATTCATTATATCGAAGTGATGTCCGATGAAGAAGATGAGCAGGATCGAGAGGAAACGCCAGTGGAAGACATCCAACCTAGCGGTGACATTGACATGGCCAACTTCAACCATACGAAGAGGATTGCCACTTTAATAAAACGTGGAGGATCCATTGCCTTGGCTGGCAATCCGAGGTGCACAATTTTCCGTGTGCGAGGTACCCTTCAAGGACAAAGGATCACAGTGATGTTGGATAGCGGAGCTACATTGAATTTCATAAATTCATCTTTAGTACAGCGAAGAAATCTTCCGATGGAAGCACACGTGGGCTTTCAGGTCAAGGTTGCCAGAGGGACTTTCCTACCCTGCACGCACCTAGTTCCTCAGCTGAGCATCACGATGGCAAATCACACAGTGACAGAGGACTTTTTCATAGTGGATCTGGCCCACATGGAGGTCATCCTCGGCATACAGTGGATGGAGACACTTGATGAATACACTCAAGAGTTTCAAGCGAATGGACTTCACTTTCGTGGCTGATGGGAAGAAGGTGGTCCTCCGAGGGATGGCAAATGAAGGACCAAAGGAAGTGTCTGCGCATCGGATGGAGGCAATCCTACGGCATGATGATGTTGCGTGGGCTACACAATGTTTCATCTCGACAAAACCTATTAAGGGGTACCGAAAACCTCCACAGGATAAAGAGCTTTAGGATGTTTTAAGTAAGCATGAAAGGGTTTTCATGGATATTCCTCCTGGCATACCGCCGCATCGAGGATTTGAACATACAATAGAGTTGGAACCAAGAGCGAAACCTATTATAACCACACCGTACCGCCACCCGAAGTTCAAAGATGAAATCGAACGGACAATCCAGGAGTTACTTGATAAGGGATGGATCCGTCCCAGTTCTAGCCTGTTCGCATCTTCAGTGGTGTTGGTCAAGAAGAAGGACGGAACATTGCATGTGTGTGGACTATCGCGCACTGAACAAGAGGACAATAAAGAATAGGTACCCCATTCCGAGATAGATGAGCTATTGGATGAACTATATGGTACAGTCTATTTCTCAAAAATAGATCTCTGTTCCGGATACCATCAGATCCAAATGAGGGAAGAGGATGTGGAGAAAACGGCCTTCCATTGCCATTACGGACACTATGAGTTCTTGGTCATGTCATTCAGTCTGACCAACGCACTTGCTACATTCCAGTCATGCATGAACCGCATCTTTAACAAGCAATTGTGTAAGTATTTGTTGGTGTTCTTTAATGATCTTCTCATTTATAGCAGGACGTGGGAGGAGCACCTGAAACATTTGAACGAGGTTCTAAGTATCATGGAAGAATAGTCCCTGTTCGCCAAACAATCCAAATGTGAGTTCGGAATGACAGAGATATTGTACTTGGGCCATGTTGTCAGTCAATTTGGGGTTCAAGTGCATCAAAAGAAGATCTAGGCTATCCTCGATTGGCCTCCCCCGAAATCACTCACGGATCTGCGAGGGTTCTTCGGATTGTGCAGCTACTACAGGAGATTTGTCAAGGGTTTTTCTCAGCTCAGCACGCCTTTAACAGATCTGACGAAGAAAGGGGCTTTCCAGTGGAATGAAGAAGCGCAATTCACATTTGATAGGTTAAACGAGGCCACGAGCACTTGTTCGATGTTGGCATTGCCCGACTTCACCCGACCATTCATTTTGGAATGTGACGCGTCAGGGGAAGGCATTGGAGCAGTTTTGATGCAGGACAGACACCCCATTGCCTATGAGAGCAAGAAGCTTACACTAGCCGAGCGCCTGTATTCCATCTATGATAAGGAAATGTTGGCCATTGTTCACGCATTGACCAAGTTTTGGCAGTACCTGGTTGGTGCCAAGTTTGTTGTCGGTACGGATCACAACGGTCTGAAATATTTCCTGGAGTAGCAGGATCTGAACGAACGGCAATAAAAATGAGTAAGCAAGGTTCAATCTTTTGATTTTGATATTGAATATGTAAAGGGGAAAAATAATGTTGTTGCAGATGCCTTGTCCCGAAGACCCACCATCTGCTCACTAGAGCAGATCTCAACCGACTGGAAGGCACAATTGCTGGTGGAATATTCCAAGAATACTTTCGCCTGTGAAATAATGGATGGTCACATCCACAATGATCGATATAAGGTGGTGAATGATATCATTTATTATAAGGATCGGATCTACCTAGTGCTTGAATCAAAGTTGAAAAAAAAGATCCTGAAACACGTGCACGACTCCCCCCTGGTTGGTCATCCCGGCTTCCTAAAAACTTACAAAAGTATGTGGGAGAGGTTCTCATGGAAGGGATTGAAAGGGGATGTATTGCAACATGTCAGAGCATGTACTGTTTGCCAACAGAACAAATCCGAACACACTCTTCCTGCTAGACTGCTACAACCTCTATCGATTCCCGAACATAAGTGGGAAAGTATATCAATGGATTTCATAACAGGTCTTCCCAAGGTGAACGGAAGGGATTGCATCTTCATGTTAGTTGACCGATTGACAAAGTACGCTCACTTATTCGCCATCCCCTTGGACCTTCAGGCTGCACAGATCGTCGATCTGTTTTTCAGAGAAGTCTTTCGCCTACACAGGTTACCCTGAAACATCATCAGCGACCAGGATAGACACTTCATCAGTATCTTCTAGACAGAACTATTTCGGATGGCAGGAACTGAACTATCACTGAGCACAAGTTACCACCCACAGAGAAATGGCCAAACTGAAATTGTGAGCAAATGGCTCGAAGGTTATCTACGGAACTACGCCTCGGCACAACAACGCGCGTGGGTGAAATGGATCTACCTCGGAGAATACTGCTACAATACCACTTATCACATGTCGATCGGAATAACGCCATTCAAGGCTCTGTACGGGCATGAACCACTCTCCTTCCTCAATACAGTGTTGAGCGACAGTCGCGCTCCAAAGGCGAAGGATTGGCTTCAGGAAGGACAGGACATTCTGAAGAGTTTGAAAGAAAACCTACAGCAAGCACAAAACCGACAAAAGGTATATGCTGACAGACATCGATTAAAGAGGAGTTTTGAAATGGGGGATTTGGTCTATCTCCGACTACAGCCTTATCGACAGTCCTCACTGAAGGGAACAAGGAAGGAAAAACTAAAGCCCCGGTTTTATGGTCCCTATCACATGATCCGTCGCATTGGTGAGGTAGCGTACAAACTGGAGCTTCCCAAAGGTAGTCGCATTCATAATGTCTTCCACGTTTCTTGTCTGAAGAAGGCTATCGGGCAAAACATCTCCGTCGCTATAGATCTTCCACCACTCAATGAGGAGGGGAAACTCATCTTCGAACCTGCTGAGATTCCCGAAGTACACGAAAAAGTCTAGCATAACCGAACGGTGAGAGAATACCTGGTACGTTGGCGACATCTATCGCTGGACGATGCAACGTGGGAAGGCGAACACACCCTTCAGCATCCGACACTGCATTTGCTTGAGGACAAGCAAATTTTGGGACAGGAGGACTGTAATGTTCCCGAACAGAAATAAATGTATTTAATTATTTTGTGTAACAAGCCGATTGTTTAATTTAACTCGGACCCAAATTTAATTTTTGTCATAGTAGTTTGTGTCACCGTCAGCTAATTTTTGTACACCCTCGAAAAGCTTTTCCTGATGGGTATTTAAGCACGGCTCGTAGTAGTCGATAGGTATGCTTTTGAAATTTGATCTCTCTATACTGCGGATTCCTGTTGGAGTTCGGCATTGTTCGCCATTTCGGAAGTGAAAGACCTTCCCTATCTGGCTTGCACGGTTTCGGTGAGAATAAACCCTCACCCTATTCTGTTGGTGTTCATCTGGTTTGTATCCGGCAATTGGAGTGCTCTCATTATTTGCAAATACTTATCAATCTGCGAATGTTCATCCAAATTGGTACAAACATTGCATGCTGTTTACATTATTATTTGCCATAAATTAAATAATATCGATTGATGTTTATGGTGTACAACTCACTTCCCCTCCCCTACCCACAAATCACACTGTTAAGAACTCAACTGTTGTGCCTCACCTCCTAACGTATGGCCATTGCAATCCCCAACAACTCGCATTCACCTTTCAAATCCATACGGACACCCACTACAATGTACAACTTCATACTCCGCCATTCCGTACAAACCCCCCCTCACTTTCGTGCCATACGGCCTTTGTTCCCACCGTACGGACATTGGTCTCAACGTACGGTCAATCACTGTACAAGTATCTTGCCGTATGGACTTTGGGACATTGTACGGGTATCATACCCAGTCACCGTACACTGCATTGTCCAGACCCACCGTACAGACATTGTTTTCCTGCTGTAAGGTTACCTTCAGTGCTTCCAGTTTGCTCGCCCCCTTCGCACATTGCTAATTCAATCATAGATTTGAAGTGATTAGTATCCAGCCTGCACATTTTAGACCATACGGCCTCAGTTCAGGAATTGGTGCATTGATTAAAAGGGGTTATAGCAGGTACGGTACATTACATCCTGCATGCCTATAGGATGTTGAAGTTGATTACAGAAATGGAAGGAATAATGAAATTGTGGCCTCTAAAAATGCCAAAAGGAATAACCGATATCAAAAGATGACGAATCTATTGACATTAATGAATATCTACGTTTGTCAGGGATCATTATACTTGTGCATGAGGAGGTTATCAAAATCTTTGATGAATACTCAAGTGAACAAGAGGAGGTCAAACCTACTAAATCTTTCAATAGGTACTATGTAAGAAAAAGGAAAGAGTAATTTGATCCTGAATCAAGAACTCAATCAGAATCAAAAGTAGGTCAAGCTATGTCTAGTCAAGAGGGAGTTGACGCTTGTGAAGATGCAAAGTTTAAAAAGGCTTGACGAGTTTTCTAAAGATAGAGGTTCTATGTATGATGAATCAGAGTTTTGTCTTACTGCCAAGTTGAAAGGAGAAATTGAAATGAATAAGAATGAAACCATGTTTACAAGTTCACTTCAATCATATGAGGATCTGGACAAGGTTGAAAGAACTGCTTTCACAGAGTTTTCTAAACCAGCATTGATTGACCAGATATGTGGAGATATGAATCCAACTAATGCTCCATTGCATGAACCAGCTATACATCTTATTGGTAAGGAATCAATTTGTGATTTGGATAGTGTATCCATGATTACATTGGGAAAAAAGCGTGTTGAGATCATGTGAGGTATGTTGTCTTATAGAGATAATTGTGGAGATTAGGAAGTTGACAGATACAAAGGTCCTACAATTTGACAATGTTAGGTTTGTCATGGAAACTTCACCATGGAGTTGGTTGGAGACAGAAAACATAACACCTAAGGAGGGGTGCAGGTAAGGATCAGTATAATGGTAGCTAATGCAGCTAGGAGGGTTTGTGACTTTCAGCTAGACACACCTCATAGACCAGCATTCATGAAGAAGCAACGTCCCATCAAAGAAAATGGAATAAAGGGCAATAAAGGGGCAATAAAGACACTTTGAAGGGGCATGAACATGATTCTAATTTTCTGAATTTGACCAGCAGTCCTTTGTTAACTCATGAGCCTTGCATTGAGGACACTTGAAGAGTTGTTTGATAAGTATGGGATGAAAGTTGATAATTCAGATTGCTCACTGTCTGATTTTGAATCGGCTGTTAGAAAAGAGCATGATATAAGAACTTCCAACTATGATGGTGATCCCTTGTCTGGGTGCGATGGTGACCAAGCTTCCAAACACAGGTATTGTGGAGGAGATGTTATGAAGAAGTCTGATTGGAAGGGGCTTTTTTATGAAGAAAAGTTAGACCAGTTGTCTGAAAATGATAGGCCCAAAAATTCACACCATTTTAAAGGTCAACTGAAGCTAAATGAGAATAGGATTACTGCAGCCCTAGTTCGCCTTGAGGATACTCATAAAATAATGGCAGATAATTGTTGTATGGCTCAATGGAGACACAAAGGCATTGAAGGAGAACAATCTCTTGCAGGCTTGCAGTTATTCAAAGAAGCTTTGGTTGTGACGAAATCAGACTACCTACACCTACTTTCGGATAGAGATCACCTCCTCTTGTTTGATGAGATATATTTTAATGCAATGAGAAGAAATTCAAATTAGTATGCTTACATATTTGGATTTCTTGAAGAGTACTCAAATTGGCCCCCAAAACAACTTTTGTTTCATCCAAATCAAATGCCATGGGCCAAATCTATCGTCATTGAAAGTTTGAGGATGTGGCGACAATCCAAGAAAAATATTTAAGCAACCAACTTTCAAACAGTGCTTTCTCAATCATCCCAATTCCTTTTTCAAAGAAAGTTTTTTTTTTTTTTCGAGGTAGAGTTTTCTGCTCTACACGTTGGTGTAGATGGTTTATGATTTCAGTATTTGATTTTTTAGAAAATCACATAATCTCAGTTTTGCAACTTCCTAACGCCTTATTCAGAATCATACAAACTCCTTTACCGATTTTTTTAAAGTGTATGATTCGTTGTGTATTTTGTAATGGTGCTATCAGTTTATAGTGACTGTGATTAGAAATTGTACTTTCAAAGTTTGGCTTAGTTTTGCAATTGTAATGCAAAGATCTTAGTCTGGTCTTTTGCATAGTGATCTAAGTCTTTGATAGCCTGATTGTAGTTATTGTAAACACTGAAATGGAAATTCCAAGAAAGAAAGAAAGAAAATCTTTCTCATTTAATAAAAAAATTTAGTAATAAAATGTTTTTAAAAACTTTATTATAAGTTTACAAAAACGAATTTTAAATACACATGCAAAAATGGTCCACCTACCATACTTGTTGCAGTAATTCATCTCAAGTCTTCCAACTGGAAGTCGGGGGGCCAATTGCTCCTGTGTTTTGTTGGCTCATTTGTTAAACTAGAGGAATCATCAACAATCATTTGCAACACATTCTTGGTGGCATCCTTATCGATTTCCAACTTTCCATATTTACATCATCATGGTGTATTCTCTTGCATGAGCTATGTTGTATGCACAGTAATATAAGGTGCCATCCTTCTTTGTACTTTGTCATTGATGACATATTTAATATGATCCTTCTGTACTCAATAGATTAGGAAGTATCTTTTGAGACTTTGTGCATGCCTCCAATCAAACCTTAGAATGTACTGATCTAGCAATCGTGAGCATCCCCTCATTGGACATACCTCTTCCATATGTTGTTCAAATTACTTTTGGGTAGAATACAGAATGACCATGCTCAACATGTACAAAATATTTATGGTGTAAAGCACTGAATAGTGATATTTAAAATTTTGAAAAATGAATAAATAAATTTATGAAACTTTTATTTTAAGACTCGTTTGATCATTACAAAAATGTAAATTGTTTTTTTAATTTATTCCTATGAAATTAATTTAAAATAATAAGTGCATCTAATGTCACAACATTCTTTGACTTTTTATAACTTTACAGATAAGAATTTATAAGAAAACTTTTAAAATAATTGAAAATTTTAATTATTGATACTCAAGCGTCTCCATGCTCTATCTTTATCATATTGCAAGAGTGATTTTCCATCAAATCTTCATCAAAATTGTTACCTAGTTTTGTCACACTTTTACATTCTTGGTGCAGCATTGGCTTTATTTTCCTCTTATGGAGGAGCATTGGTCATCATCTTGGCCCACATTTGCAGCAGTTTTGACATAAAGGGGGGTCTCATGGTCTTTCCTCCTCTCTCCTATGGGGAAACTTTTACTTCATATGAGGTTTTGCTCCTCATTATGGGCATTGTGTGTTTTCATCTCTATTTTGGAGGGAGTTTTCTCCCACGTGGTTTTCTCCTTTTCTTTGTATGTGAGGGATTGCATTTGCATTTGTATATGGGTACCTAACATGGCCTAGTAGCCGAAAATCATCTTGCATTATTGGCTTTTGTAAATTCTCCCTAAGTTGCATTTAAGGCAGGTGTTGACATAACAAAGACATTTTACCTTGGTCAATTCACACCTACATAAAAATTACATTTTACTTAAGCTTACTTAGGGACCAAATAGGAGCATTTTCACTTTAGGTGGTCATATGATGTTTTCACATTCTACTTTATCAGTCTCCATCTTTGTTGCACATATTGCACAAACTTTATTACACATTGGAGGATAATCCGACTCTAATGGACATGTGACTCCACCTTGGGTGGGTGATAGAGTTCTCTTAATTATCATGTAATGAGACAACAACACTTGTCATTGTCTCATTCACTCCTTTTATATTCACCTTGACTATATAAGCAATAAGGGGTCTCCTAGTTATCATCCAAATAATACAACTTAATTCCCGTTGAGTCAATCCAAATCCAAATCAATCCATTGTATTACTTCTATTGCATTCTTGATAGGAATGAGTTTATTCTTATCCTCTCTTGTTACTGTGTTTTCCATTGCCTCTACATCTTCATTGGCTACCTTCATCGCCAAATCTTACAACCCTAAACTCAGAAGTTTCTAATTTTCAGATTGTTGACAGCAGCACTTCAGTTGGGACAATTGGTAACCCTAAGAGGTAAGGTTTTCGGTGGGGTACACACTTTGTGACAACAAAAATCAATGGCATGAGGCGCGCCTATAAACATGACAGCCAAGATGATGGAGGCTCAAATCAAGCTTGACTCCTATTATCTGCAATTAGAGACATCTCTTGGAGCAGCACTTGATGAAGAACTCTCAACAACTAAAGGAAGGAGTGTTTGAGGCTCCTAAGGACATCATGGAAAGGTATGACTGACATTCTGATTTTTGCTTGGCAACAACAATCCCTCACCTTCACATTATCAAGAGATAACAGCCAATTCAGATAAGGATGATGGTATTGAGGAATCTCCCACTAAGGACACTCAAAATTTGTGTGAGAAATGTAATGAAGATTCAAGCAACAAAAGTTCTGATGCTGTACATCATACTTCAAGGGATGTAAAGAAGTAGCAAGTGACATGCGATAGATGGCTATGAAGAGATAGGAAGGCCAAATGATAGACTGCCCAGGCAAGATAGTAATTACAGGAACATTCTGATTCGTTTCAACTAGATAAGAGGTATGATTCTGATGATTTTATTGAGATAACTACTTTGCATCATGAGGTTCATGAGTTTCCTCTTTGAGAGAATCCATTGAAGGCTCAAATCGTAGAAGAAGTGGAGATAGTTGAGTAAACACTTCATGGATCGACCATTAGTGTTATATCTATCTACACATGTAGAGGGAGGCATAATTATTTTGGCTGCCCGAGATCATTTGTGGAGAAATTAAGGAGTTATCTTTGTCAGAAGCTTGCAATGTAGAACAAACTGTTCTCAGCCTATGAAGAAGTGTACATGGATTGGGCCATTGGTGATTCTTTGGTGAAGTCTAAGACTACCCTAATTCCAAGACTAATGACACATGTCATGGAGATCTTGATTGGTATGCACTTGAAGAAGTGGAAACGCAGCTGCTCTGTGAACCAAGGTACAGAGAACATGTCATGACGATTCTCAGTTTTGAGATGCAAATGTTTGACCAGCTGGGTTATGATTTGTGGTATACACATGAGCATGATGTTAATAAATGGAGGATTTCGGCAAAATGTAGTGGCACTGCCTTTGCAGTATGTGCTTTCCAAATGACAGCCATCTCTCTTATATTAGATGAAATATGGATAGACATGTCCCTTCACAGAACATGTATACTCATTAGTATTTAATATAATAGTTTGTTATTAAACACATTTATATTTGTGTGTGTGTATATATATATAATCAAAATATATATAATGAATTTTATCCGACTAAAACTACACTAACATTAACACTCCCTCTTAATTAGGGAGGATAAACATAGGACCATATATTACTTCAATGTAATATAAGAATATCTTTGATCGTTAGATTTTCAACATTTTGATATTATGAGTATTGGCCTCCAAAATATCAACAAATGATTCACCAAATAATCTGAGTAATGATATTGGGAGTAATGGTCATCTGAATGTCATCTGATATGACATTCACCATGTACTCTTTGAGCAATGGCCTCCTGAATGTCGAGTTGCAAGATATTCACCAAGTACTATGAGTAATGACCTCCTAAATGTCATCTCATATGATATTCACCAAGTATTGTATAATGGCTTCCTGAACATCAATTTGCATAACATTAACCATGTACTCGAAATGTTCATAAAGCATGTGCACACACATTCTCATAATGCTTACCATATGAACATCCACCATGCAAAGTATAATCTATCATGATCTGCATAGACATCATAAGCTATTCATCATAATAGAAAATTAAGTTATTGTAAGATCGTCACCTTTTAACAACTAACTTCTGCAAAT
Organism: Cupressus sempervirens; assembly: GCA_028749045.1. Classification (NCBI taxonomy): domain Eukaryota; kingdom Viridiplantae; phylum Streptophyta; class Pinopsida; order Cupressales; family Cupressaceae; genus Cupressus; species Cupressus sempervirens. Next base: position 406,069,813 of record CM053788.1, on the reverse strand, counting down.
ACAAGTGATAATCATTTGGAAGTTGTCACCTCCTCATGATGTGCACAGGGGTAGGCCCATTAAAACGATATAGTCACACACATGGACTTTCAGACTCCCTTTGAATATCAATCTTCATAGCTGCTCATCCAATGTTACCTTTAAAGAGGTGTCAAACTCCCTCTGAGTCTGAAACTAATCTCCCTTTTCCTACAATTAAATTTTCGGAGGAAATGATCAAGGCAAATAAATCTTATAGAATATATAGAAATACAAAAAAGAATGTTACTAATTTAAGTCATGGCATAACATAATACTAAGAAATGTATAGAAGTCAAAATATAACCATACTTCATCTTTACTTTTTATATTCTCATAATGAATCTCTTCATGATTAACAAACATTATATCGAATTTATTTAATCTTTTATTACAAGTCTATTGTAATTGAAAATTATTGTATATTAGATTAATCATAAATTCCATTATATATATATATATATATATATATATATATATATATATATATATATATATATATATATATATATATATATATATCATAAACAACTACTTCTTATCTCCTTATAATATATATATACAAACTGGTAAAGAATACTATTCTAGATATATATGATATATATGTCAAACATATTATTTTCTTATCACTACCAATTATATTCAGTAATCAATTTTCCTAATTCATCTTTACTTAAAAAATATTTAATAAAATAGACAAATAATTCTTACCTCATCATTATTTGACTTATTGGGTTGGCGAGTACCGCTCCCACCTGTGGCATACCTTCATTTCAAATTATAGCCTAGTTCATAGTGGGTCACCAGTTTGCACAATTACATATACCATTGTTTTTAATATCTATCTTCTACCACCTATGATTTGGTAATGTTTATTATTTATATCTCCCTTTCTTATTTGTTTTCACGATATGTATTCTTTCCTTTGACTTTGTCGAGGTTCTATGGGTCTGACTTGTTATATTCTTTCACACATGTTCGATGATGATGTATGCACTTTTTTTCTTATAACTCCCATCAATACCTTTCTTATTTGCTGCCTTAAAATTTATTCTCTCCCATATATACATCGGTTGACGTCATCAATTGTCAGGGCCACTTGTGCAGTTGTTTGTCATGCAGTATTATTATGTTGTCCAGTGACGATGTCACATGCTGTGTACCTTCTCATTGTTTGACGAATATCCTCCTCTTTGGAAGGACCCATGTAATATCCTCTATGTTTTGTAATAACTGTTATCGCTAATCTCTATGAATATCCCATCGTCAATGTTCCAGCATGCAACTCCTACTTTGGATTTGGTCCTCGCATCATTGAATGTGTTGTTCATTTATTTCTGCACATCACTCATCTGAAACTTGAAAGTTTCAGACTTTAGACACTTCAGTTCCAATAGCAACTGCCTGATTTGATCAGACATGTCACCAAAATCCTACACGCTAGAATGATGTTGAATCCGTGAGCAATATTTTGGGTAGGATGAGTATTGGATCTCTTGTGAATGTTCAATTTTCTGATTATGAAGTTAATTTGTCCGCTCTTAAATCAGATCCCAATCGCAATGCTGCTCTGATACCATGTTCAGAAATGGAGGATTTCTGCAAAATGTGGTAGCACTGCCTTTGCAGTATGTGTTTTCCAAATGGCAGCCATCACTCATATTAGATGAAATATTGATGGACATTTCCTGTGAAAGGATATGTATATTCATTAGTATTTAATATAATAGTTTGTTATTTAACACAGACACATATTTTTGTATATATATATAGTGAGATATATCCAACTGAAACTACACTAACATTATATATATAGTGAGATATATCTGACTGAAACTACACTAATATATCTGACTGAAACTACACTAACATTAACACAAAGGCAGATGTGTTCCAACCTTAATTCATGGGTTACTACCACCTACACTCTTGAGAAATCATTGTTCTACATGGAACATGGATTTTCTTGGAGGCGCTTCTTACATCATCATGATGTCTGATTTTCAGATTTATGGGTGATGTTCAGATCGGCAACAGCAGCCCAGGATAGGTTGAGATGTTTTCCCATGCACCAATGATGGGGTACTTTGCACATCCTTGAAAGATCATCTGGAGTTGGGAGAGTTATTTGTTGTTGATAGCTTCTATTTTGCACATCCTTGGAAGATCACCTGGAGTTGGAGAGTTATTTATTGTTGATAGCTTCTATCTCCTCATTTTATATGAATGGGACAGAATCGTGGGACAGAGTGATGATCTGGAATCCACCAATCAGGTTAATGGTCGGAAGGTTTTCGAATAACAGGGTTGCAGGTTTCAGGTCTGCGGGTTACATCAGAGTGGAGCAGCACTATTTTCGTATCGCTAGTTTGGGATGCTAGGAGTATGGCAGAGAATTGCTTGAGGACAAGCAATGTCTGGGCCAGGAGGACACAGATGTCCCCAATTTTTAAATTGACAATTTATTAAGTTAATTTTTATTTAGTTGTCAAAAACAAATAAAATATTCAAATTCTAAAATAACAATAACAAGGCAAGAGCCCACAACACAACAGTAATTTGTGAGTTTTTCATCTGGGAAGTCTTGGCTTCAAGTCTACTCGAGCTTAACACATAACCATAATTAATTTCAACAAATAATAATAAATTTCAGCCCATTGCCTATCAGAAAAAAATAACAATGAAAAAAAATATTTATTATTATAGAGTAATTTAATAACAATAAACAGCATTATAATATAATATAAATGCCTTCAGCCTTTTGCCGATAAAAAAAAATATATTTAAAACAATAAACTAATAAAATATTATTATGTTACTTTAATCATTATATTTCTCCTGTTAAATAACATCGGTTCTACAAATGTTATTATATTGTCATTGTTATAGATATATTATGCAGATTCGGATCTCATATAAGTATGAGAGGAGACATGTCTCTTCTCCAAGGTTTAAACATCATTAATTAGTATATTAATAATATAAATAAACTATATGTATAATATATATATTATTATTATTATATTTAATATAATATATGTAATATATATTATATATATAATATAGAACATATGTATATAAAAGAATATTTATCTAATGATGATTTACCATCAATGATAAAACTAGTGATCATATCAATCTGACTATAATTACAAACTTAACACTCCCTCTTAGTTAAGAAGGATTGGTATAGAACATTTATGTTCTTGAGTATATGAAGAGATATCATCTCAGTCTAATATTCCTAGAATGGTATATTTAAGGATATCAACATAAATCTATCAACACACACATATATATAATAACATATATTACATATAGAATTAGCTTCGATTCACAATGAGGTTAAATTTCTCAACACTTCTTCTTTAGCAAAGAGGGAATTGAAGCAAATTCTATAACTTTAATATATGTTTAAACACCACCTTAAGTGTGGTCTATGATAAATTTATGTTATAATGTCCGGCAAAGTCCGGCCCAAAGAACCATAACAATTTAATTTCATGGTGTCTGGCAAAATTCAGCCTGAAGAACCATGATAACACTTGCTCCAACACATTTTAGTGTTAGAAAATAGGTCTACTATTGATATGATCATCACCTTTCAATAGTTACCTTATGTTCGTTATCATAACGTCCAGCACTCTGGGACAACAACTTAATGTAGCATGTTATGATAATAGGTCTAGCTATAGATAAGATCGTCACCTTTCAATAGCTCCCCTCTAAATATATACATCAATGAAAAATCGTCACCTTTCATGACATAATCACAACGGGATCATGTAGTAACTCACATGATATCCGCCATGAACCAAATCAGAGGTTGGACCCACCATAGCTGCTACTAGAGTGTGGAACAAGGGTTTTCAGCTCAGACTTCTCTCTCATAGATGAGAGCGCATTACAAAGAATTTCTCTTAGTTCTCCACATAGAGAAGATATCATCCAAAAAGGATTGCATCTCAAAATTTCTCCCTCTGAACATCGATCCTTGGAAGTCAAGTCCTCTAGTTACTTCCTCAGAAACTCTCTTCACCCAAGGATGCCTGTCGAACTCACTCTGAATCTGATATCAATTTTTTGATTTTCTGGTGATAAGTCATCACTTCCTCATGATATAAGTAGGAGTAGGCCCATCAACATCATACAGTCACCCACATGCATTTCTAGACTACCTCTGAGTATCAATCTTCTAAGCTCCTGCATTGCCTTAGAAGAAGTGTCATACTCCCTCTTAATGTAGAAGGATCTCATAATTTCAATCATAAAAAGATGTTTGCTTCAAGAGCCCCACTTCATCCATCTTGATCATCAAAGTCTTTGGAGCTACTGTAATTAGATTGAGTCTGCACAATATTTGGTAGCATGTGTAAAATACCAACCATCTCCTCAAACATAAAGGAAAAGATCAAGGCAAATAACCCTTATAGTATGTATGGAATTACAAATAAGAGAGAAACTACAAAGAGTAGATAAATGTAAAAGATAAAAAATACTTCTTTGCACATGAAGATTCAGAAATTGTCTTTTTTTAGATTATTTGAGAATGGAACATCTCCCCTCTAAATAAGGTTCAAGTGGGAATGGAACATTGACTATTATTCCCCCCCACAATGTAAAATGTTCACTCATTCTTATATCGTTGAACAATTTTGTATTAAAAAAATGACAACTCATTTCTAAGTTCCAACTTGCTCTTTTCGTCTATTGAAGAACCAAATATTCATTTAGTTTAACAATAGAAGCAAACATGTCATTCCATTTTATCAAACTCGTCCACATATAATAGTCCAATTTCCTTTATATAAGCATTTTGTAAAATAGTGGGAATGAAACATTGATTACTATTTCCCCCTACAATGTGAAGTTCCCACTCTTATATCATTGAATAATTCTGCATCACATCAAATATTGTAAACTTATTTTTCTTCTTTGATATGCTCTGATTGAAAGATGATAGGTGGAGTGAACTTAACTTTATCAGCCCTTTCCCAAATTATCTTTCAGTGTATGGAAGTACTCACACTTGCTCTTCAGGGAACTCCACATTTCTTTCACACAAAGCATTGAGTACAAGTGGGAAACTAACAACAAGGCAGTTCTCTTATGGATTAGCCTTGCCTCTAATCACTCTTGCCAATATTCATTGTATGAGGAATATCTCCAACCAATATCATGAGAGAACTAAGTTTATGAAAATTAGATTCACTAAAAATGAGTTGATTCTTACTCTCGCCAAATATTCAATGGGTCTTTCAAATTAATGAACCTCCAAGTTCTCGAATTGATAAATCAATTTAGAGCTTCTTGTAGTGAAATGATAAATCTCCAAATATAGGTGGAGGATTAACCAAAGATGAACAACAGGGATATAATGTATCCAAATGGCATATAATGCTCCAACCTCTAAGCTCATAGATACAACATAGAAATGGTGAAGTTACTATCAATTTTCCTTTCATTGTATATGATTTATCATGTAACTTCAACCACAAATAGAAAGATAATCTCACCTTGTATGATTCACTTAGTTCTCTAGAATTTGAAGCTGATGATTGGAATAAATTTCCTTCTATTTTGATATTATTGAAAACAACTTTAAAATTATTATATTGTCAAATAAAAAATCTGGTATGATTCTCAAGTTTGAATAGTATATTTGCTAAAGATGTAGATTATCTTTGATTCGCTATGTAGATCATATAGAAATACAATCCACAATCATGGCCCTATGTTGCTGACTGAATCCCTCTTCAATTAATGCTAATAAGAGTCTCCCCTGAAGAGACGTTGGGAATATTTTGATTTCCTATTTTCTAGCAATGTGCTCAACTTTATTGAGATATGACAAAACAGATGTCACTATTTCCAAGGTGTGACTCGAGCAGCTCTTTCGACATATATATATGGACTACAAATTCCTGCCAAGTTTGAGAGTCTACAATCTTTATGTGTTCTAATTTCATGTGTTATCATTATGATGCATATGGAATATATGTATTGTAACATGCAATTTCCAACATCAATTTCCTTATAATGAGTATGAAGAGATGTCCAGAATTAAGCATCCAACTCTAATGTTCAGTGTTGGAGAGTCCCTATGATGTTCTCATAGCCTCCTCCTTATATGGTAGTTTGATCATTCTCCTATACCTTGAAACTATTCATTTGATTTTGGGATGGATGAAGCATAACTCCTCCAAACGACTTGCTATGTTGCTTAGCTTTCATCCAAATCATCATTTATTGGTTGTATATCCCAAAAAAAAAAAAAAAAAACACTAGACTTCCTCTAGCTCAATTATCTATGACATGTGACAATAATAATTCTATCTAATAACCGCAGGTTACTGAAATTTAAATCTGCAAATAATATCGAGTTCTGATTTGTCTCATTTGACATGGTTTCTTGACTATATTAGATATTATATGCCGGTTGGATTATTTCAGTGGTTGTAGTTTTCCCTTCCTTTCTGCCTAACATCGTACTCCCGTATTGCTCCTCCTCAAATTTGTTAGTATGGGAACCTTTCACACCGTTGGGTATGCTTATCAGTATTGTAAGTCTCGTTAATTATGAATCATTCATCTTTTCTAAAGACAATAGTTTGATACCATATATATAGAGTTATTGATAATCCTTGCATCTCCCACTAATGACTTGCAGCAAAAACATGACATCTATGACTGAGGTGCTCACACTGATAAGAACACACCGATATCTATATGTACAAAGTTGTCACCATGCAAGCTCATACTGATTGCATGTTCCTTTTATCCTCAATTTTAACTTATTTTTCATCGCTTTGTTTAGTAATCGTAAAAATATTCTCAATCTCCTTTCTCCTATCCAAATGAGATAGAATGCTTCTATATCATGTCCCATTCACTGAATAGGATGTTGAGATGAATGTATTCAATTAATAAGTTATCGTTGTTTCTGCTCTTCTTAGTCTGAGTTTTACATTTGCAACTTGGCTCTGATACCATGTTAAATAACATGGATCGGTTCTGCAAATGTAATTATATTGCCGTTGTTATAGATATGTTCCAGATCTCATATAAGTATGAGAGGAGACATGTCTCTTCTCCAAAGTTTAAACATCATTAGTTGTTATATTAATAATATAAATAAACCATATGTATAATATATACATTATTATTATATATATAATATTTATATATATATATATGCATATAAAAGAATATTTATCTAATGATTTACAATCAATAATGAAACTCACGATCATATCAATCTGACTGTAATTACAAACTTAACATCTCCAAGTTCTCCTACTGATAGATTGTTCGTGCTTTTTGAGATTTGATAAATGCTTGATGATTTCTGGAGACAAAACTGTAATTACAAACTTAACATCTCCAAGTTCTCCTACTGATGGATTGTTCGTGCTTTTTGAGATTTGATAAATGCTTGATGATTTCTGGGGACAAAAACCTTCAGGAGCTTTGACAGAGGGGCTAGACGAAAACCTAGTTCTTCTAGAGGGGTGGATATGTGACAGTCTACATCAATGCCAAGGTTAATTACAAATCATAGGTAGTTTGTAGTCATCTGAGAAGAGCAAAGATATTTGTTCTGAATATTATATTAGCCGCTTATTTAAGCTTTGTGAAATAATTATTCGACCTGACTCTATAATAGAGAATAATATCATCTGCATCAATACGGACATTAGGAATTTGGGCAATTAGAAGTTTGTCAGATGTAATAAGCTTTGATATTTATGCAACCAAAATATTTATTTGGGCCTGAGAGAAAATTTGGCTAGCTCTTCAAGTTTAGCATTTAAATTTTTTATTAAGTCATCATCATGGTTGTTCACTTGAAGCTGCTATGATAGCACTGTCAATCCTCCAAGTATCAGAGTTCCTAGAATCCACAGAAGGTCCAGGATCATGATTCCACTTCTGGTCGTGGCTGAAAACAGACTTCCTTTGGTTCAAAGTTGCAGGCTCTTTATTTAATACTGGACTATATATTCCATCCATGTGAACAATCTTTCTCTGTGGCTACCATACAAGCTTCTTGTTACATTGGGGCCTTCACTGTGGCAGATTATCTACAAAGGGTCTTATATTATCAGCATAGTTTTCTATCTGAACAGTAGTCACTTCTGGTTTGACATTGAACGATAAAAGATTTGTAGCTGCGGAATAATATATATGCACTGTGTAAGCTCTGGAAACTCTCTTTTATTTAATAGCCAGCATTAAAGGATTCCATATCAACTGTAACCTGAAAATCATTATAATCTGGTGCAATCTATTCTTACAGTTTGAGGTCAGATTCTATATTGCTTGGAATATTTACCTTTGTGTTGATGTTTGCCATCTCTATATTGAATTAAAAATCATTGCCAAAACTATTAATAACTGCAATAAGAAAACAAGCATAGCAAATGTGTATCCCTGAAAAAGAGAGCAGGAGTATTAGGAACATGTTTTGGTAAACAAAACAGTGGCTTCCAAGGAGGGAACATTTTAGCAATGCAAAAAGAAAAATGTGTAACATAGGCTCTACTTAAAGACCATACTAACATTGAAGAGTACATCCATCTGCAATTTCAGGGTAAAGAACTGACTTACAAAACATCTTTTAAAAAAAAAATTTCTGTCACCAATCTATTATAGTGCATACTTGTAAAATTAGAAAATTTATAAAGAAATTATTTAAGAAATATGAATATCATGCAAGGATAACACAGATTGTTACAGATGTAAAATTAAAATAGAGTAAAGCACTACTTTACAGTCTTACCAAGCAACAGAGTAATCTTCCTAGTACTATTTTCAGGGTTCTTAAGGTGGGTCAATGGGAACCAACAGAGAACTGGGTAACAGACTTGTCATAATATTCAATGTCATTGTAAAGAAGGTGATACCACATAAATACAATAAATAAATCATATCAGAATTAATATTGTGAATTGACCCTAGATTAGAAATCAATTTAATGGAATGCAATGCTACGCTATCAAATACAATTCTTAAAAAACTCGATAAAGTAGGCAGGTTTTGTATGCTATTGTACTCTGTTGTCCTGTAACAAGGATCGTGCTCCTCTAGTCCATTCATAACTCGGCAAGGAATATAATAACATTCCTGAGGCTCTTCAGAGCTAATTATCAATAAGCAGCAATCCATAATGCCTCTGTATTGCATTAGACTCAGTAATTATTATTGTGGTAGCTAGGCCGCAAAACATATTTTAATAATCATTCAAATCTAATAATGGGTAAAGAGATGATGTACCTGCTTCTACCTATAGCAGTAGGATTCCTATATGTATATTGCCAACAGGGATGTAGTACGTTAGCATACATCTTTTTGTTTTAACTTTTTCTTTTTTGTTTACTTCAACATGAAACAGCTCTCCCAATCTTTCTGATAATCTGATCAAATCTCGTTTCAAAGTACACTTGTGGTACTATTTCTTTGCATGAATAGATATTGGAAAGCATCCATCTTAGTAACAATAGCAAACTAAACCATACATGCAGCTCTAGAATCTCTCCTACATCTGCATATCTCATCTACCCAGATGCTACATTATCAATCTACAAGATAGCTGTAGCTTTGATGGTGAATTTTCAATGCCATAATGTAAAATCATTGTCCCTTTACATAAGATGGGCTAACTGATCGTGGATTAACTAAATTAAGTTTAATATTAAACGGAAATAATAGCACTGTGCCAACCAGACTTTTGCCTTGACCTATCTGCCTATTCAAACCCAATCAATACATGTAATTGTGATCTGAGACCAATATTTACGCATTCAAATTTTTCCAAAGTTCTCTAATAATATCATTTTCTCGAGTCACCTTTGTGAAGTATTTAATGATATAAGATTTCTTAAATGACCTATCTCAAGTGAACTTTAAGGAACTGATAGGTCAGTTCCTGTGCATGAACTTTTATTGTCGCCCTGATCTCAAATATACAACAGAGAAAAGTCAAAATTTAACACTACTTAACTTCCATCATTATGTCAGGGCGCACATCTAGTAGAGATCAAATTTACTAGCTAAAATGCAATTGTGCGCGATTTGTAGGAACCCAATACACACAAAAGAGATGCTTGTATAGACAATTGTATAGCATGTGAAGAAATTCCAGTTTTCGCAAAGCTGTTCCCCCGCAGAAAACTTGAGGTCTTACTGGAAACGATTCTGAATCTGACAACAGTAGTGGATAAATCCATGAAAGGTGATAAAACAAATGATTGCAACAGTTTGTTTCGTAAAGTAAAGCAAAACCCATGAATTACACATCAATCGCCAGAGATAAAATATTCATTTATAAGATACAAATTTAATAGTACCTGTCCGACATGGCTAAGATCCCTGAAATACCTAAATCAAATGTCGAAAGAGAAGCCCTCCCTAATAAACACAGAAGAATTGACGTTTAAAGGAAAATCGAAGAGCTTCCAAAGCAAACCGACAGATGGAGAAATGCCAGCTTACCTTGGATACACTCTAGGGTTAGGGTAAATTTAGATGAAACTTTAGGAATGCTGGGCTTCCATGCACATGGAATGCGGAAGACAATGTTAAGTTCGATGAATGCAATTGAGAAAATATTTATAAGTTCCCGCCGCATGGTAACTATAGCATCCACGCTGATTTCTTTTGTCTATTAATTGTGGCCAATTGGAAAAAAAAATTGGTGACTTCCAATATCACACAGTTAAATCCTGATAAAAAAAATTGGTGACTTCCAATATCACACAGTTAAATACTGATATTGACTACCAATATGTTTTTGCTTTTTATTTATTGTTTAAAATAACAATATTTTTTATTTGATTCTAATTGGACCTCATAGTGTACTAAGGTTTCCAAGCCTTTTTATACCATAAAGCTTATGAATACTTTATTAAATTAAATTCTACTTTTTCCTCATTCTTGACATGTAGGTGCAGTTATTTAATAATTTCAATATCTTACAAAGACATATTAGTCAGTTTGTAGTTTTCATTATTTATCTTTGTGGATGAGCGTACAATTATTGCCCATTGTTATGTTCACTAATTTTGGTCATGGAAATTATTTTGGCTTTTAGTCTAATCAACTTTAAAGGGTAAGACATTGTCGGTGATACCGACAATGTCTACCCAAAATCCTCATAATTTTGCCCGTCATTTTATGTGTTGAAAAATGAGCACACGCTTTTGAGAAAATTGTGAAGGGAATGCATTTGGTCTTATGCCACTTAATGTTTCTATGAATGCTTTCACCTACCAACTGACCATGTTAAGTTGTCAGCATTCGATGTTCTTCATGAATTGCGCTTATGAGGAGTTTTAAATGATTCGTTGTGCTTCATGTTGGGTTGCTGATGAATGCAGACTTCTTAATTCTACTTTGTTTCTCTTTCTCTTGGGGTGTGCAAATCTTGAATCAGGTAATCTATATCTTATATCAAATAATCTTTGTGTCTTTCCGTAGTGTCTACCCCTAGTTTACTTTTCATATTATCTTGTCGAATTCTTTTAGGCCAGCTTTATGGTTATGTTTGATGAGTAGTGGTACTTGATTACCAGATTGTTTGGATGTTATTTCATACTCATTTGATTTATATGATGAGCTACTTAATACTCGGTTATTTCATGTGTACATGATTATTCTTTCAATGATGATGTTTGTATATAGTAATTTCAGTTATTTCATGATGATAGTTAGATGATGATTTATATGCAATTTCTATGGATACTTACCCCATACTTGCATGTGTATGGTGTACATGTATGTTTTATCTTATGATTGACGTTTCTAATGTGGTTGAGGGAGGGAGTCATAGGCACCTGCTAGTTGGGATCTACATGATGCACCACTCCCTGCCATTGTTTGTTTAATTTAGATTATATGTATATGTACATATTTGAATTTTATGTAGATTATAGGTACCAGGTATCAACTTCCCTGAATTTCCAAGATGAGTGTGCCCTATTGCAGTATATCAATAGTAAAAGAGGGGAGAAAATTCTTGAGTCCAAATCCTAACTTTAAGTCAATTGTCCTAGAAAGTAGGACAAGTATCTGAGTTGTTCACCCTTCCGAATTTGTCAAGTGACGTGAATTCTGATGCAAAGGGATTTTAATACCTTTAGAAATTAAGTTGCACATGCAAGCATCCAAATTTTCATAATTTTTTTCTCAACAAAGGGTCAACACATAATGATGTTGCCCATTCAAATTTGAATTACAACTAGGTTTTCTTGTAACATGATATGAGATAACAATGCAACAACAAATAAATGCATGAAAATAAAGAGGATCCTCCAATGACCAACAAAGACCATTGGAGGATCTTTACAAAACCTTCATGCAAAGGCCACTCTCAAAACAATAGAGAGATCTGACTGATAGGAAATGAAAAGTAAAAAAAATGCTAAACAATTAAAATCTTATTTTTAGATTTCTCCCAAAATGAAGGTCTAAATACAAACAAAAAAATGTATGTAGAATACTACACAATCACATCCGTATAACACTAGAAACTCAAGAAAATTACAAAAAAACTAAGGACTTCATTCTATTCACTTTCTCCCAAAAAAACTCTTTTACAAGATGCACCCTTTCTCTTTTTGAAAAACCTTCTAATGTAACTCAAATCCCATAGGACTTACCTCTTTACTCCTCTCATCAACATTTACTTGTGGCACTTCTTCTTGCTGCAATTTATATTCTTTTTGCACTTTGTGTTCTTTCCCTTCCAAAGGAAAACTTACATCTATCATTGTTGAGATTTCTCTCCCAACTTCACATACATCTATATTGTTTATGGCTGCCTTCTCTATAGTTTCATTATCATCTACCAAAACTTCTTTCACTTCCTCTTTCACTTCATCATGCATTGGGAATGTTATCCTATCAATAAGACCTAAACTTATTGATTCCTTCCATGTTGCATCATCCTTCAATGGAAACAACACTACCTTCTTTCCATCCTTGTTGATGTTATATGTGTTCTCTCTATAATCATACATGGTTGACCTGTCATATTGCCACACTCTTCCCAAAATCAAATGAAAATCTTTTAAAGGCATAATATCACATTCAATGGTATCATAATATGGTTCAATATTAAAAGAAACATAAGACTTTTCAAACACATCAATCCATTGTTCATCTCCTAACCCATATTCTTTGTAAGGTAAATCATGAGGTACTCTTGGAAGATTCAGTTTCTCAACCATTTCTATTGAGATTATATTTTCAAAGGAACCACTGTCAACTATAACTTTGCATACCTTGTTTTTGCACTTGCACTTTGTTCAAGATATAGAATGTCTTTGGTTGTAGTTTTGTCTTTCTACTTCTTCTTCCATAATGATATAGAGCTACACTCTGGAAACCTTTCGTGGATATACTCAACTTGAAGGGTTGCTTCAAAGTCTCACACTCATCAATCTGGAAACCTTCACAATCTGCACATTGTATTCTACTATAGTAACATAATATGCTACATGAACATATGACAGAAACATACTCTATTACAATTTTCACTTCAAACTCTGGTACATGAAGATCGAATGCTTCAAGAACAAAGAACCAATCTGCTTCTCAAAAACTATAATTTTTTTCTTCCATTTACTGTCAATAATCAAAACAGTATCTACTTGTTGTTTTGTCACCAAACATAGCATACCATGCACAAAGGAAACACTCTTCTTTTATTTTTGCAGTAAAAAACACTTTAAGTTTATGTCTTCTTTCTGCTACATAAACAAAAATACTTTAAGTTTCTATCTTCTTTCTGCTACATGAACATAGAATGCTTCATAACATAGGACATTAAAAGAGGATAAATCTTTTCCCACAAAAATCTGCAATCTTGTTCTTTCACTTATTGCCTTTAAGTAGTAGTGATTATGTATTCATAGTAATAGGAAAATTTTCAAGCATTTATCCCCTCAACTAAAGAAAGTTGACCATACTTTAACCATGACTAAAACAAATTGTCCAACTTGATGCTACTAATTTTAGAATTCAAAATTTATTTCCTCTAAAAGTCTTTTAAAAATCTGTCAAAATAAGTTGATGTTATTCTTTTTGATAGACTAGCATTTAGTCACTTATAACTTTTGGACCTAACAATATTTCAAAGATCGCTCTGATGACATTCTGCATAATTTGATTTCCTCCAACATATTCAAATTTCAGCAAGATCCAACATTTGGTTGGAAAGATATGACCCACGCAACATGACTTCATTACAAAGAAACTAATATTTCTAACACCAACAAAACCTATCCAACTTGGCACTCACAAAACCATAGCTTAGATTGAAAATGATTTGCATGCATTGACTTTTCCATAGAATGAATGGTGTTCCAGTTGGGCTTAACAAAATCTCACTCTAAATTCCAAATTAAATATAGACCAAGACGATGCCCAAATGAGGGAACTTTCAATACTTTACGCATAAATTAGAGAAAATGGGCCAAATTTAGACCCATAAATTATTCTTTTTTCCCTTCCCATTCTTTTACTCCAAACCAATCTTTCATGAACATGAGCATCTATCAAATACTTCCCAATTCAAACTTCATGCAAATCACAGAAGAAAACATTTCAAAACGGTACCCACACATCAAGAAATTAAGATTGAAAATTTCAGACTTGAGAAGTGTTGACATGCACTTGGTATGATTCCCAAAAATAAATGGAGGATAAACAACTTGATATTCAAAAGGGAAGTTTATGTGTTCCATGCCAAATTCCCATTAATATGTCAATTTTTGTTAGATAAAATTGCCTTCCTTCTCTCCGTAATATGGCAACACAAAAGCATGCGATTTTTTTTATTATCTTTCCCAAACTCGACAATAATATTCAACTCTATGAATTGATATTCTCCACACAATATAGAATCATGCATGCAATGTTCAAAATATTCACACAATCACAAAACATTTTCCTAGCCCAGATCTTTTGCTGGGCTCTAATACCAAAAATGATGCAGAGGGATTTTAATACCTTTCAAAATCAGGTTGCACATGCAAGCATGCAGTTTTTCATAAATTTATCTCAACAAGGGTCAACACATAATGATGTTGCCCATTCAAATCTGAACTACAACTGGGTTTTGTTGTAACATGATATGAGATAACAATACGACAACAAATAAATGCATGAAAATAAAGTGAATCCTCTAATGATCGACAAAGACCATTGGAGGATCTTTAGAAAACCTCAATGCAAAGGCCACTCTCAAAACAATAGAGAGATTCGACTGATAGGAAATGAAAAGTTTAAAAAAATGTTTAATTATTAAATCTGATTTTCATATTTCTCCCAAAATGAAGGTCTAAATACAAACAAAAAATTTTATGTAGATTATTGCACAATCACATCCGTACAACACTAGAAACTCAAGAAAATTGCAGGAAAACTCAAGGACTTCATTCTATTCACTTTCTCCCAAAAAAATCTCTCCCAAAAATCTCTCTCCAAAAAATCTCTCTTACAAGATGCACCCTTTCTCTTTTTGAAAAACCTTATAATGTAACTCCCAAGAAACCATCATAGCTTTCTTGTGGCAGTTACATTTTGAATGCCAATACATGATGCTTTAGGAATATTCATCATATTCTTCCTTTTGATTTTTCCCATAAAACATTTTCAAAAATTAGAAACTTTTAACACACCCAAAACAAACTAAAATAAACGCATGCTACGTCTTAAGTGGATAATGTTGGGTAGGCTTATAAGAATGCCACCTAAACATTTCCACCACATGAAAAAAGGACTTTTATTTTAAATTATAAAACTCTAAACTCACACACACACTAACATTTTAGATTTCATATTTTAAACTCAAATGTACCTGATATTTGCTTTGTGCCCCTGCATTTTTAAGTCATATTGCATGTTGTCTTCATGTCGCCACTAGACATCTTGTCACAATATAATTCTACATTAATAATGTTGCATGCTATCTTCCTATTTCATATGTCCTCCTACACCAAATTCAAGATTTTGATCCTTGAGTTTGACTTAGTACTTTGTCCTTTATTATGGGTTTTCTTATTTAGATTTATGAGTCTATTGTAATTTTTAGATGTAATTAAATCAAATAAAAGATTATTAAATGATTTAATTTAATGAATATTTTATAAAGAAAATTCAATATTTAATTAATTGAGAAATTAATTAAATAAAAGAATTAAATTTAAAATATTTAATTAAAGTTCTAATTTTGACATAATTATATTATTTACTTTAATAATAATTTATTTAGGAGTTCCATTTTTATAATAAACTCTAAATATTATTATTAGTTAAATTAATAAATGTTTTATTAAAGATGTCTTGTGATTTAATAAAAGAGAGAAATAATAAATTTAATAAAGTTTATTTTAATTAAAATGTGAAAAGTTGAATATAAATCAAATTGATAATATAATACATTATGGAGGAGATGGCTTGCAACGGGTGTCTGAGATGCTTCTCGAGCTAGGGCACCCATGCCCTAGCTCTGTCTATTCTTTTCTCGCACTGTAGTAGTGGGCGATTGGTGGTTGCAGGGTGCGAAGTGGGTGGCTTTGCTATTGGGAGGCAGATTGGGTTTGTTCTTCGGTGGTCAAGCATTTAGTTTGATGCAGGTGGAGTTTTGTGAGTGCATTTTTTTGCTTAATCTGTGCTGTGTGCAGAAAGGGTGGCCTGTGGTGTGGTGATTTGCTAGGCCGAGGCTCCGCTCTACTTTCCTTTGCGAAGATTTGCTGGTGTGGGTGGATTTAAGGTGGATGAAGGCCCTTTCCCCATTCTTTGTTTGTAAGAATGGTGGATGCCAAGGCTGAGGCGGCTGGGAGAAGCTCTCAATTGGATTTTTCGGGCGGCTGTAGGCCCTAAGGCTTCAAATCAAGGGATGAAGACCTTTGACAGCAATCTGTTTGTTTCACAATTTGGTACTATTGATTTTGGAGTATCGAATGCTTCAAGGATTACAAAGACTAATGGATGCCTCGAGAGGTGCGAAGAGAGGCCAAAGCTGGTTATTCCAACTAAAATGATTGTTGAAGATGTGGAGTATTACTCACAACACTCCTTATATTGTAAGTTTTTGGGGATGAGAGTCTCTCTGCAATTTTTGGAGGTTTGGGCTCGAACGACTTGGGAGCCAGAAGGGGAAATGGAGATAATTTTGTTGGCTGATAGCTATTCATGGTTACTTTTAATTGCACAGTAGATCACAACTAGGTATTTGAGGGAGGCCCTTATTTTCATAATAAGGTTGGGTTGTCCATTGAGCCATGGCATGCTGGTTTCAATCCCGCAGAGGAGCTTCCAAATCATGTCCCAGTGTGGGTTTGCTTGCCAAGATTTTCGGTGGAGTGCTATCAAGAGGATGTGCTACACCTTTTGACCTCAGTGCTTGGAAAACTTGTCGGGACTTCATCCCAGACCTTGGGTAAAAAGGTAATGACTTTTGCACGCATTTGTGTTGAAATTGACCTAAGTAGGCCTTTACCAGATGCAATAGAGATGTGTGTGAGTTCTTATTCTTGGGTGCAACATTTAGACTATGAATCTCTTCCTTTTCGCTGTCAATTGTGTCAAGAATATGGTCATCTGCAGAGGCGATGCCCAAGAAATTTGCCTCGGGAATCCCAGCCTTCACAGCTTGTGAGAAACCCTCCTGAGACAGATAAAGGGAAGCATATTTCTCAGGATGAGGCAAGTACTTCTAATGGATTTGCTCCGTTTAGGGCTCGCAATAGGAACAGGGGTCAAAAGAGGCCATTTAAAGAAAGGTAGGAGGACAATACCTTCAATAGATTTTAGATTTTTGATGAGCTCAACCAACAAGAAGTTAACCCAACTTTGGTTAATTTGGATCAAGGGCTGGTGGGCTTAACCCAAGAGGATCATGTTCTTGATTCCTCTATGGAACCCTTGGGGGAGGATTGTAAGCAACTAGTAGCATATCAACAAAAGGGGATTTTTGATGTACAGGAAACCTTAGCCATTGTTTCTACAGTTGGAGTCGATTCCTCGGCTATTGGCGGAATAGTGGATCAAATTTGGCAGCAAAGCTTAAGCCTCCTCCCAAATTGGGCATTTTGCAGAAAGATATCAAGAAGGGTGGGGCAGAGAAATTTGTTAAACCTGGCAGGAAAAAGGATATGGAAAAGATCAAATTGGCTGGTGAAAATTTTGTGGAGTCAGGGGCAGTCAAACCTCTGGATTCTATTTTTTCAGCCCCCTTGAAATGATTGTTATATCATGGAATGTACGGGGTTTGAACAACGGCCCTAAACAAAAAGTGGTTCATGAGTTAATTAGAAGGCAAGTAATTGATGTTGTATTCTTATAGGAAACTAAGTTATTTGTTGAAAGTATGCAAGGTGTGATGCCTAGGTTGTGGAGAAGTGGGGAGTGTCAATGCATTAGAGCTCTAGGAGCTTCGGGGGGGCTAGCATGCTTATGGAATCCTCGAAAAATCCAGCCTCTTTGATGGTTTTCCTCTAAAGCTTCTATGTCTATGATTGCTACTTGCCTAGAGTCAAGGGACATCATATTATTTTCCAATATTTATGCTCCTACTAATCTTCAAGGTAAACAAGTTTTGTGGTCTCACATCAGGTTGATTCGTAGCATGTTGCCTTTTCATCCTTGGATTTTGGCTAGAGATTTCAATGCTATTTGTGAGTTAGCTGAGAAGCGCGGTGGAACTAGGAGGTTGGATCCTTCTGCACTATTGTTCCAAGATAATATCAATGCCCTGAATCTTGTGGATGTCAAACCCAGCAATGGTCAGTTTACCTAGAACAATCGTCGGGTTGGAGAGTTTTGTGTTGCAAAAAGGTTACATCACTTTTTAGTCTCTTGTTACTGGGTTGGAGGAATGTGGACTTCTAACTCTGAAATCTTGGATTGGAGAGGATTAGACCATTGGCCTATTAAATTCGTTACAGAGTCAACTCGGATGCTTCGGAAACCTTCTTTTAGGTTCCAAATTATGTGGTTACGGGACTCATCTTTGTACGACTTGGTCTTTGAGTGGTGGAAGAAAGGTAGACCAGGCTACGATACCTCAATGTACGTCTTTGCTAAGCTACTTTAATATGTTAAATTTGAGCTCAAACAGTGGAATCGTTTGCATTTTGGGAATATCTTTCATGAAAAGGCATCGGCTCAGGCTGAGCTAGATGGTGTCACAAGAAGGATAACGGAGGAAGGTGTAACAGTTGATTTGCTTCAAGATGAGGCTAAGGCTAACAAATTGTTGGAAGAGTGGGAGCTACGAGAGGAATTGTATTAGAAATAGAAGGCGTGTATTGAATGGCTTCAGGAGGGGGACAAGAACACATCTTTCTTCTTCAACTCGGTGAAAGCTAGGCGCCATGGTAACTCTATCTCTGGATTGGTGAATGATAGGGGAGATCATCTTTCTTCCTTTTTGGATATGTCTAGGGAGGCAGTGCAATACTTTGTATCCCTCTTTCAAGAGGATTCGCAAGGGGGGTCTCCTGAGGAAGCGCAGATTCTTTCTTGTATTCCATCTCTTGTGTCTGGAGATTTGAATCGGTAGCTCATGAGAGATATCTCGTTGGAAGAGCTTGAAGGGGTAGTGTTTAATATGAAGAAAGGGAAAGCGCCAGGGCCAGATGGTTTCCCAATAGAGTTTTTTCAGGAATTCTGGGATATAATCAAACTTGATCTTCTGGCAGTGGTTCAGGAGTCTCAACATAATAGGCAGATGTTAAGGGCTCTGAATGCTACATTTCTTGCCCTTATTCCCAAGAATAAGGGGGTGGACAAGTTAAGCAAATTTTGACCCATCTCTTTATGCAATGTCATCTATAAAATTATTGCTGAAATTATTGCAGACAAGTTAAAGAAGGGGCTTGTGGAATTGATCTTTGAAGAGCAAGGTGGTTTGTTGCGGGTAGGCAAAATTTGGATGGAATTGTTATTACAATTGAGGTTATCCATTCTATGGCTAATTCAAATGAAAAAGTGATGTTTATCAAGCTTGACATGGCTAAGGCATATGACAGGGTGAGGTGGTCCTTCCTTCGGCGGATTCTAAGTGCTTTTGGCTTTGCAGAGCAATGGATTCAGTGGGTTTGGAGTTGTGTAACTTCAGTGTCCTTCTCGGTACTTTTTGGAGCTTCTAGAGGGCTTCGTCAGGGAGATCCTCTTTCCCCTTATTTGTTCATTCTTTTGGCAGAAGGCTTGGGGAGATGGATTAAGCAAAATGTGGAGGATGGTTTCATTCAAGGTTGGAGATGGGGTGGCACCTTACCTGCCCAAACTCATCTACAATTTGTAGATGATACTGCTTTGATGGGGATGGCTACTGTGTGGGAGGCCTTTAATCTACGAAGGGTCTTGGATGTTTACTTGGTTGCTTCTGGGCAGTAGGTTAATGAAGGAAAATCTTCCATTTTCTTTTTTAATACTTCGGGTTGCATTCAGCAAAGGATTGCTTGTACTCTAAGATTTCAGATCAACAACCTCCCTTTGACTTACCTTGGTATTCCCATCTTGGTGCGGAGACCTCCCAAGAAGTCTTGGTAGATAATTTTAGATAAGTTTCAGGCTAAAGTTAATCATTGGACTCATCATTGGCTATCCTTTGTTGGTCGGGTCCAGTTGATTAAGTCAGTTGTGCAGGCTTTGCCCATTTATAGATGCATGCTTCAGGTTGCCCCTGTAGGATTCCTAAAAGATCTTGATTCTGTGGTGAGATAATTTTTATGGGCGGGTTGCTTGGAATCTTCGAAATGGAGCTTGGTAAGATGGGAAGTGGCATGTAGCTCGAAACAATATGGTGGATTAGGTCTGAAGAAATTAGCTGTGACTGGGGAGGCCTTAGCTAGCAAACTATACTGGAGGTGGTGTACTAAGTGGGATAAGAGTTGGTCCAAGATTCTCTCCTAGAAGTATCTCCTAGGGATCCCTCAACTTGAAATTTCTAGGTACCCCCTTGTACGTAAGGGATATGTGATATGGGATACCCTTAAGAAAGGGGCTATGCTTATTAAGGATGGATTATTCTGGATTTGTAAGAGGGGATCAGAGGCCCAATTTTGGTCTGATTCTTGGGATGGTTTTCCTCCCATTATTTCTCAGTTTCCCAACTTAGTGGTTCTTTATCAGAGATTCCTGGAGGCTGGTTGGTCATGGGTGAGTGACTTTAAATCTTTTGCCCTCTATGGTCAACTGGTGTTGGCTAGTTGGAAGTCCCGAGATGAGTGGCCAGTTGTAGGTTTGCAGGAGGAATGTGCTATGTTACAGAACATCCTTTCCAGTATAAGATGTTGCTCTCTCATAGAAGATGATGTGCTTGCCTGGTCATCCAATCCCAAGGGGATCTATACTGTAACATCAGGCTATGATAGGTTATTATCTCAGAAGTTGGTTGGGCCTAAAATTCAGTGGTGGAAGAAGGTATGGAACAAGCTTTCTTGGCCAAAATGTAATTGTTTTGCTTGGATGCTGACTTGGAATAAGTGCTTGACTTGGGATAATATTCGGAAGAGAGGATTTCTCGGGCCTTCTGTTTGTGTCATGTGTGGTGCTAGTGAGGAGGATTCCTCTCATTTGTTCTTCTGATGCTCCTTTGCCCTACAACTTTGGTATTTTTGGTGGGAAGTCTGGATAGTGCCTTGTGTTCATGCTTCTTCATTGATCGAGTTTTGGCAGGGGATGGGCCGACCTCCTACTGTGGCAACTTTTTTGCAGGAAGTTTGGTTTGTGGGTCCTATTTTCCTATTGTGGCAGATTTGGCTAGAACGTAACCGAAGGATTTTTCAAGGAGAACAAAGACTAGTGCAGCAAATTTGGCAGAGGTTATTAGGTATGGTTCAAGAGATTGTGGGAGCCAGATGTGAAGTGGAACTCCCTTTGAGGAAAAGGGACACAGAGTTGGTGGAGAGATTGGGGATTATGGGCTCTTCCTTGGCCTTGTCTAGTGCTAAGTGAAGGGGTCAGGAGAAACAAAAAATTGATAGGAATGGTAAATGGCAACTTCCTCCCTATGGCATTTTAAAGATAAATACTGATGGTTCTTCTAAGGGCAATCCGGGTCCGATTGGTACTGGTGGGATAGGTAGGGATTCCCTGGGCTCAGTGATCTTCCTCTTTTTGATATATGAAGGAATACATACCATCAACCTGGTGGAAGGGTTGGCTATCTTGGTCGCTCTTGAGAGAGCTCATGCATTGGGGTGGCAGAGAGTTGTTTGTGAATCTGATTCACAGGTTTTGATCAATTTGCTTATTGAGTAGAAAGTTGCTGATGTGAGTTGGCAATTGGCCAGTGTGGTGCAACAAATTTTACGGGTTAGTTCTTTGATGGAAATGGTGACATTTGTTCATATCCCCAGAGAATGGAATAGGGCAACTGATTGTTTGGCAAAATGGGCTTCAGAGCATGCTAAGGGGTGGAGAGTTGAGGAGTGGGAATTGATTCCTTAGGAGATCCGCCTAGATTTAGTGAATATTCTTGATGAAGATAAGGCTGAGAATGGCAACAATTGATGTTGTTGGTCTTTTGCTTTTACTTGGGACATATGTCCCCTGCTATTTTTGTAATGTTGTTCTCTGATCTTCAATAAAGTTTTTACCCCCCTTTTTCAAAAAAAAAAAAAGTGAAAAGTTCGCACATAAAATTAAAATAAAATAAGTTAATAAAGAAAAAGGTTTTGCGTGATTGAAAAACCCAAACCCTAAAGGGAGAAATCTATTTATTAAGAAATTAGAGCTCATTTCTCCACATTAAAGTTTGGAGGAGCCAATTTTTGAGAAAAAGGGTTTTCAAAAGGAAGGGAATTTTTCTGCAAACTCTGAACATCTGATCGGTTAGTATCATATCAACGTAGGATCTTATTGAGTTTTGCGTAGTAATTTCCTCTTTAAAATCTTTATGTCTTCTCCATGTTTGAATGGATCTATTTTCATAACTTAATTTGGGTTGAAACCCTTGTGTTGAAATTTATCTTTCTTGAGAATGTCTATGAACAAATTTAAAATTGGAAACCCTTGTTTGAGAATCTTGTTATTTGTAATTAGATTGTTTTGGATAAACTATGGATTTGGGTTGGGGTTTGGGAAAGAATACCAGAAATTAAAATTTAAAAATTTGATTGTTGTATGCATTTCTCCTACTAGATCTATGAGCGAGAACCTTTTTTTTTAAATAAATTATATATATATATATATATATATATATATATATATATATATATATATATATATATATATATATAATACTAATTACCACAGTAAAAATTACTGTGGTAATTGTATTTTGATATTTTACTAAATTTTGTTGTCAATGACCATTTTATAATAAAAAATGATTTTCATTTTGTACAGAGGGGAGGCATTTTTGTTTTATATTATATATATATATATATATATATATATATAATTGGGGATCGAGGTCATCTCCATTTCCCCATGTTGCTTACGCAGCTTGGCTGCAAAGGCAGCCAAGGCTGTCGACAACAGTCGCAGCTGCTGCAATAGCCAAGGCTACCTAAGTAGTCAGAGTTGTTGCAGCAAGGTCGATAGGTCATAAATGTTTTATGTTTGGGATTTTTTAAAATTATTTTATTGTTAATTAAATTTTTTAATACAGGTTATTTTTATTATAAAAATATAATTAATATTAAATAATTTGTATTATATTATTAAATTGTAATTTATTTATTTTTGGTCAGTAATAGAGATAGTTTTATTAATATCATAAAAAGATTACATTGATATACAGGTCCTACTACTTTGGAACATTTTTCAAAAACATGGCTTTAAAACATTAAAACCTCCATGACCTCTTTATAGGCCAGTTACAACATTTTACATAGAAACACAAGATGAAAAGAAAACTTTCACTTAAAAGTGGATATATGACTGTCAAAACATCAAAAAATACAAAAACATCTTTGTCGCATGGCTGCTTCTTCTCCATCTTGATGTCGCCCAATCATTTGCCACATTCCATGTTCTCTTTTTGCAAATTGAGTGTGCACAAGCCTCTGCAACCTCCAAAAACTGTCAAAATTCATCCTGCCCCTTCTTGGTTGTTGCAGCATTCTCCAAAAAAGGTTTCACTCCTTTTGAGCTTCACATCTCACAACACATTCAGCTTGGTTAAAACTTACCACTTCAAAACTTGCGCTTGCTCCTAGCTGAGTGCTTTCCTTTTGGATAGTCTTTTGGCACTATCTTCCTATTCTGCTCCTCCTTAAAATCCATAATGGCTAATTTTAAAGCTTTCCAAGCCTGTCACCTCTCATTTGTGTAGCCTTCTTAGTTCTTAAAACCTCTTGGCCAATTTACATATCCTTCACTAAAATTGAATGCCCACCCTGGGTGAGCCCATTCCAAAAGGGCATCCATATTTAGGATTAAATCCTTCTCAAAGAGCTCTCTCATCACCCACCCAACCACTTGTTCGTGTTCCCCACTCTGCAAGCCCCAAGCCATTATCATGGTTGCAATATCTACTTGAAACTTCCACCTGTGATTGGCTCCTTGGAATAATGACCCCAGCGTTGCTTGAACAGCTTGGATGATTGCCTCTATTGGGCATTTAACCAATTTCTTAATCTAGTAGTCTGCAACGTTTCCAAACAACGCTTTTTGTTGTTTTGAAGTTCTAAAAGTGAATTATGGCTCCATTTGAATTTGTTTGCTCGCTCCTTAATTGCCCCCAAAAACATTAACAACATAAACCTGCAGAAACACATATATATATATATAAAAGAGTACTAGTCTTGCGCGCAAGGATAATTAATGTTCTCAAAAACCACTACCTTCATCTTTATGAAACCGTCCTTTGACAACATGAGTTTGAATTACTCATTCATTAATTTTAGGATTTTCAATGAATTTTTCCGCATTTCCAATCATAGATGTAGCTAATCTCGTCCTTTCACTGGTCCTTTCATTGGTAAATAAATACACTTCCTCTTCACAACTTAAATGCATATTCCTCGTGCTATTTATATGCTTAATTCTCAATTTATCATCATTTAATGAAATAGCCCATTTGGATAAGAAATCTACATCTATGTTTCCTTCCCTTTTTATATGCAAAATTTTATATTCTTCAAAATGGTAATTTCATCAATAATCTGGTTTATCACCATTTCCAAATGCCATGCATTTACCTGCAGTTTTGTTACTGCTTGCACCACCAGAAGAGAATCACCTTCCAAATGAAGTTTTTTGATTCCTTCTCTTTATGCTATTTTGACTGCTAATAATGCTGCTTTACATTCAGCAATATTATTGGTTCCCTTGGGTAATTTTTTTACACCCTGTAAAAGGACTCTTCCTCTGCTATCTCTAAAGATGACCCCGATTCTTGACAATCCCGAGTTGCTATTGGTTGCCCCATCAAAATTTGCCTTCACCCATCCTTCATTTGGAACTTTCCATTCAACTAACTTCTCATCATTTCTTTTTTTTGATAACTAAAGCTCCTGATGGGGATTTAAATCTAATTCCTAGCCAAGATGCCTGTAGATTTCTATTATCATTGTGTAGGGAATATTCATAGCTTGTCTATGTGTAGCTAAAGTGCTAACTATTTCTTCAATTGCATTTATCACTCTATTTAAACATCTTCTCAATGTCTCTTTCTCCCCTCTGAATATTCTCCTATTGCATTCTTTCTAGAGTTCCCATAAAATAAGAGATGGAGTAACTATCCAAATACTTGATAGTGTCAATTTTCTTTGCACTGTAGGCCAACTATCCATCACCCCTTTAACAGTATTTTCTCTTGGTCCCTGCCATCCTAACTTGAGTTGCACATAATCCCAACACTTTCTAGCATAGTGACACTGAACCAGGATATGATCAATGGTTTGTTCATGCTTTTCACACAAAGGACATCTTGATGGACCATTAATTCCAAATTTATTTAGTCTTTCTGCTGTTAAAATCCCGCCTTTATATGCTAGCCACGAAAAAGCCCCGCTTTAGGTAGATTATCTTTGTTCCAACATAAATCTTTAGAAGTGAATTTATCCTCACTTTTTTCGGCCAACATTACATAACCAAGCTTAACCGAGTAGTTTCCAGATTTGGATCCACACCAAATTATTTTGTCTTGTGTAGATCTAACCACTATTTTTCTATGTAAAAAAATGTCTTGCATTCGTAGGGTCTGTGCCTCTGTTAACTCCTCTTCATGCACATCTTTCCAGCTCCATTACATACCCAATGGGCCATTTTTTTTTACCATGTAGTCTACTACCTAATTGCCCCATTTCCTTTTGAAGAAAGCCTTTAAATCTGCATTTGCCTCCTCCACATCCAAAACTTTATACCCATTCCATGAGTCCTCCCAAAACTTTGAAGTTAACCCATTTCCTATCCTCCATGAAATATGTTTCACTATAGTCTCCCTGCATGAGAGTAAAAAGTTCCAAATTGCTGACCCTTTAGGGGGATTTCGGATGGTTAAAATTCTATGAGTATCATCTGAGTCTAGGTATTTTCCTTTCAAGATCCTTACCGAGTATTGCAGTGGATGCTCATATATGGACCAAACAAGTTTAGCTCCTAGAGCTTTATTCATTACTTCCCAGATTCGGATGCTTGCCCCTCCTTCCTCTTTTGGTTTACATATCTTTTCCCATGCCAAGAGGGGGATTTTATCTCCATCATTAGTGTCATTCCAAAAAAACTTTCTCATTTTTTGTTCAACAATACGAATAACCTTTTTGGGGATACCCATACACATCATAGAGAAAACGGGCATTGCTGAGATGACCGTTTGAAGCATTAAAATTCTGCCAACTGAAGATAACCATCTCCCCTTCCATCCTTCCATTTTTTGTGGCATTTCTCTATCAAGCTATCCCAAAACTTAGATTTATTTTCACCTTCAAAGAGAGGAATTCCTAGATATTTATTTAGCAACAGACCCGCTCTCATTTGCAACAATCTACATATCCTAACACGGAGAATGTGAGGGGTATTAAAGAAGAAAATCTTCGAATTGTTCCAATTTATAAACTGCCCTAAGATTCTGCAATAGATTTCTAGAGTTTCCTTCATAACTCTAGCCTCTTCTATACTTGCTACTCCAACTAAAAAGGTGTCGTCCACAAATTGTAGATGGGTTAAAGCCTCCACCACTTTTGTAATTTGTATGCCTTTCCAAAAGCCTAGTTCCTTTTGCTTTAGAACGAGTCTCCCTAGAAATTCTGCCATAATAATGAATAAGGGGATAAAGGGTCTCCTTGTCTTATTCCTTTTTCTTGTTCGAAGAAACCATGGGGACTTCCATTAACGAGCACTGAGAAGCGGGGTGTGACTAAACAACTCTCTACCCATTGCAACCATTCCTGAGCGAAACCAAACTGCCTAAGAACACTCAAAAGAAAACTTCTATCAACCTCATCATAGGCCCTTTTGATGTCAAGTTTCACCATCATATTTTGTGATTTAGAAGTTCTGATTGAATGCATTGCCTCATGTGCCACCACAACACCTTCAAATATGGATATTCTCGGAAGGAAACCACTATGTTCCTCTAATATAATAGAACCCATAACCATTTTCAACCTATTAGCCATTACCTTTGAAATGATTTTATACACTGTGTTACACAAGGAGATTGATCTGAAGTCTTCAAAGGTTGTTGGATTTTCCTTTTTCGGCACTAAGGTTATGAAAGTATTATTGAAATCTTTTAGGATAAAACCACCTTGCCTTGATTCCTGCACGACTGCCCATATATCTTTTAGAAAAATGGAGTTTAATTTTTTGAAAACCATTGCTAGAAAGCCATCTGGGCCTAGGGCTTTCTCCCCCCCCCCCCCCAATCCATTTAAAGCTTCCTCCACTTCACATTCACGAATAAGGTCCATCAAAGCTTTATTTTGTGCATCTGTTATAGTTTCTGGGATTACACTCAGCACCTCCTCCACTTCAGCTTGAATCTTATCCCTTTGCTGGCCCCTATGTGAGAAGAAATTAACTGCTCCTGCATTGATATCATCTTTATCTTGTAAAGTAGAACCATCACCCTTTTGAATCTCAAATATTTTATTGCTTGCCCTTCGAATTTTGATCGAGTTATGGAATTTTTTTGTCTTACTATCCCCCTCACGTAACCACACCTCTCTGGATTTTTGCTTCCAATAAATTTCCTCTTTGCTTAAACATTCCTCTAGATCCTTTTTCAACAACTTCTCCTCCTTAAAATCATCCTCAAACATTCCATTTTCAATTACTTTAAGACTCAGATTTTTTAGTTTCTCTTCAATCTCCCCCTTCTTACTGAAGATATTTCCGAAATGTTCCCTGTTCCATATTTTCAGTTGCTCCTTCCGATATTGCAATTTTTTGAAAAAAAATAAAAGCTTTATTTCCTTTTCTCAAAGGAGAATTTTCCCACCATTCAGCTATAAGGTCCACAAAACCTTCAAATTTCATCCACATCACTTCAAATTTGAAGGGACACCTCTTTGGGGAGTTTTCATCTTGAAATCGTAAACAAATGGGGAAATGATCTGAGCCTTGGTAAGGGAGGATTTCGGCTGAACATGACCAGTTTGTCTCTGCCCAATTTCTAGCCACAAGATATTTATCCAGCTTTTCTGCAATGTTCACAAAGCCCTCTCTTCTATTTTTCCAAGTATAGTCACCTTTTTAAAACTGAACATCAACTAAACCATTTTCAATGACAAAGTTACTGAAGTCTTAGTGGCTTTCTAAGATCCACCCTTTTCCCCCTTTTTTTATCTCCAAGGTTCAGAATAACATTAAAATCCCCTCCAAGAATAGCAACTTCTTTCCCTAATCCTTCCAATTTTTTAGATAATGATTGCCATAAAAGTCTCTTCTGAACAAATGTTATTATTTGGTCCATAGATATTGAAAACCAAAAAGAAGTAGTAAAGTTGTTTTACATATATTCTAAACTACTGCCAATTACTATCTAAGAAGAAATTAGTTATCTCTAAAATCTTCCACTTCCAAAGGATTGTCATGCCTCTAGATGCTCCATGGGCACCCGACAGTAAGCACTCCCATCTTCTAAATTTGTTCTTGAAAGTCGAAAAGTCCTCCTCCTTAATCTTAGTTTCTTGCAAAAGCACCAGGTCTAGTTTCAATTGATCAAAGCATCTTTTGATCAAACGAATCTTGTCAGGGGCATTGCAATCCTTGACATTCCGTGATAAGGTTTTCATAATGCCTAGGAAAAGGCTAAACCTTTTCCCGATCTTAGGATTTTGGATTGATTTGCATCATTCCTTGCTGCCTCCAGCTTCAATTTGATAGGTTTAGGCCCTCTTTTCTTTCTACTTCCCACATTTGGTTTCAACATCTGAGAGTTGGTCTGTTCTAATGTTCTCTCATCTTGGATCCCTTTACTTTCAAATAGGCCTAGATCATTCAAAGTGTCTTCATAATCTAGGGATTCTTGTGTTGACCCTTCATCTTCCTTCAGACTGTTGTTGTTCACTGTGCCTTCAAAAGAGTCATTTAAGTTCCTAGTAGGGGACATCTCTATATCCTTGAAATTTTCTTTCACCTTTTCCACTGGGGACATTCAGAACTGTGTTTGCTCCTCCAGTGAAGAGCATTTGGTGGCATCTTCATATCTTTCACAAGACTTTTGTTGAGCATTCTCTCTATGGTATTTATCTAAAACAATCATTGGAGAGGATAGATTTTCTTTTGGATTAGAGCTCAACCTCTCAGACTCCACTCTCGCACACTCACCCTTGTTTGTCCCCCATTGTTCTAAAGGGGTTTCCAGCACCTCTTGGGTTGAAAGATCTTTAATCTTTTGAGAGCTTACATCTCTACCAACATTTAAAACCTTATGAATTTTTAACCCATTTTGCAGCATTTCATGATTTGCCAATGGATCCATATGAATAGAGATTAGAGGAGAGTTGTCTTTTGTTACCTTTTGATCTTCCTGCCATTCCAATATTTCAAGAAGCTTGTCATCCATTAGCCCTTTCCCTTTTGTAAATAAGTTGTCTTTCATCATTTCATTCTGTTTAGAACCCTCCCCACCATCCCAGACCTCTATCGTTTGTTTCCAAACTCCATGTGTTGTGCTAATGGTGATGAAGTTTGGGCATGGATTCCTTTCTTTTATATTAACTAACAATCTTGGGTGTGAGGAGGAGTCTATTGTGTTCAAAACCTCTTCTGATTTTACAAAGGATCCTATAGTGTTACCAATCTCTGTCAGAGCTTCCTCCTCCCAATATTCAACTAGAAGATTCTTTAGATTGATCCATAAGGGGAAAACCTGTAGTTTCTCATTATTAGGATCAAAGTTTGGTTCCCAGTCTTTTAGGAAAAAACCTTTACCTTCTAATAAATATGGGCCATTATTTAGAATATTCCTTTTCTCTGTCTTGCTTGGAGCTATACCCATATAAAAACCATTCGATAGGATTTTCAGTCTGCATTCAACCCCCCATAAAGATCTACACCCTAATCTAATAGTTCTTACAGAGGGCCACGGTCCAAGCCACTTAAAAGAGAAAGCCTTCTCTTTTAAAATCTCAACAGATTCAAGCCATCTTACATTTTCAAAGCTCACCGTGGACATTACCTCATAGGCAATGTTTGCCTTTGTGGGTTGAAGTGGGTCTCTGGTGATATTCTTCAGATTCTCGCCCTACCCTTGCTACATTTTAGGTTTATAAAACTTATGAGCAATCCTTGTGAAATCAAACTTATCAAATTTCCTATACATCGTCTCATTTCCTTGGGGTTGATTTCCTCATTTCCACTCATTCCATCTTCTTGAACACCATTGAGGAGGCTGAAACTGCCTATTATTATTTTGATCGTATGGCATCGATCTTTGGTTTCCAGCATATCAATTGAAAGGCCATTTAGATCCTCTATCCTGTCCATAGCTTCGATCCTCATGCTGGTGGAAGCCTGACTTCAAACTGCCCCTTCTCCATTGGATTCCTGCACCAAAACTAGGTGACCGTTGCCCCCATTCACCATAGCTCGCCATTTCCCGCTTCCACGCCATCGTTATTATTAAATTGTAATTATTGTTGTTAACAAATTAATATTATTCTATTAATAATTAATAGTTATTATTTTAATGATTAATAATAGTTATTTAATTTTAATATTTATTAAAAACATACTTAATTTAAATAATTACAAGATTTGGAAATTGATTTTTGTTTAAATTCAATAAGGCGTATTTGAATTATTAATTTTAAGTATAATATCAGGGATCATTTATTTGTAAGGGGTAAAACTTGTAAACATCTATAAATGGACTTTTAGGTGTATATTTTTAAATGAAGTATGAAAACTTGAAACTCAATTGTGAAAATTGAACCTTTGTGTTTCTTTCAAAACTAGATGAATTATGAAACTACACTTGTTATGATGTACATTTTACTTTGTGTTGGGTTTGGGGTTAACTTTGTGTGTTGACCAGTTTTGGATGTCTACCAGAGGACTGGGAGTTATTATTTTATAATATCATGTGATGTCATGGTTTTGTGATGTGATCTGTGAGTTATGGATTAGTATTTATTTGGTGATTTTATGGGTGAAATCTATGAGTTTCAATCAGTTATCTTTTGGTGCTTTCCAGTTGCTTGTATAAGAACTGAAGTGTGTTATTGTGATCTTATGAGACCTTTTTCTATTTTTGAGCTTAGGGTAGGTTGTTTTTATGTTTGTTGGGAAGTGGCTTGCAATGGAAGCTAGAGCCCTAAAGAGGTTGCTTGGGTAACCCATTGTAGGTTGTTTTAATAAGTGATAACATTTCATTAAATGTGTTTAAAATGAATTAAAAAGAGTTAGTGTTCTCCTCGCCCATGTCTTGAGTGCTAGTACAGACTAGGATGGGAGTAGAGAGTATGTTTGGTTGCAACCTTGCTTCGTTAGTATGCCTTGTTTGTACTAAAGGATATTGATGTCACATTAATGCACCAGGGGGTTGAAGTCTAGAGAGGCTACTAGGGTAACCTTAGCGTTGACTCATGTGATGACACTTGTCCACTTACATAGTAGATTTGCTACATGTCTTTGTTGCTTCTGGGTTTAGATGTCATTTGTCTCTTAGTAGCTTTGAGATAGATTGCTATCAGGTTTTCCTTGACCTAGATGTTGGTTATGACTTTTGGGATTGAATTCTCATCTGGGACTTGAGACTATCTCCTCAACATGGTGGGAGTGGGCCATTTAGGTTCCACAAAGTTGAGTGATAGTGTTTCTTATACCATTAAGATCCAACAACTAGATACCAATGTTGGACGTCCTTGTCTAGTTATTCCTTTCATTTTGATCACGTGTTTTGATGGATGGTTATATTTTATTGTACTGTATTTGATTATTAGAGATCTCATGAGATGATGTATTATATTCTTGATGCATATTCTTTGGGCTTTTCATATCCTGTGACTTGTACAGTGGATGATTATGCATTCTGATTTTGCCAAGTGGTATTTTATGTAATTGTACTTGTAGATATTCTATGATATGGAATTGTTATGTATTAGATTTGGTAATAATAAAACTTATGAATGTGATTCAATGTTATGGAACCCTTAAGAGATGTAATATGCTTTTGGTTTGTTTGTATGTATGTGAGTTATTGCTTCCACTATATTATCTATTGATGTTATTATCTTTATAAAAAAAATGTTTGGCAAACTTAGTGAAACTTTAGGTTAATTTATTTTGGGTTCCCTGGTGGGGCGTTACATAAGGTATTAGAGCCCGAGTTTCTACATTGGGAGCTTTGGGTATACTGGAACATCGCTAGATGACAACTAGTTAACTGAAACAAAACTTAAACTTCTATATGTATCTATTTCAAAATTGGAATACTTGAACTTCAAAGTTGAAATATAATTAAACCTAGAAATAGGCAAAACTGGAATAGATCTTGTATTGTATTCAAAACATGTTTCTTATGTTTTATAGTAGTATGTTCTTGTTGATATTTTAGCATCTCATTGTTCTTGGATATTATCGTAGGATGGTATCTGGGACAAGATTGATAGTGAGAGATTGTAGCTTGGGCCATAGTAGAGGTCATGGGTGAGGAAGGGATATCAATATGCATGATTCTAGACATGAGAGTCTTGTTCAGGAGGAGAATATGGAGGAACACCATGGAGAGCATCAAGTTGATTCAAAGGAGGTTGACTTGAGGCAGATGACGAGGACCATTATGGAGTGCCTACCTCCTCTTTAGGGTGAAGATCATGAGGAGTCACATCATGCAAGGAATGAGGAGAGGCATAGGTTCATATTCCTTGGGGAGACTTCCACAGTGACAAATAGAGGTCAGTTAAGACTGCTCAAATGAAGGATCGACAAAGGTCCAAGATCAAACCTTTCACTAGGTTTGGTTCAGGATATGTGGCTAAGTAGTGGTTAATTGCTCTAGACATTATTTTTCTATAGAAGACTTTGACTCTAATGTCAAAGCGAGGTTTGCCATCATCCACCTGGAACTCTTTAGGGCTACATGGTGGAACATTGAGGAGAAGAAGCTGGGTGTAAACATGAACACTGTCACATGGGAGTTATTTATGGAGAACTTCTGTGAGCATTTCCTACCAAAGGAATGGCATTAGTAGAAAGTAGATGAATTTCACAATCTGAGATAGTATACTATGACCTAGCAAAGTATGAGAAAAAATTCTATGAGCTCATGCCTTATGTGGGGATCAGTGACAACTCTCTATTGATGGTAAGACAATTTATTTGAGGCCTAAATAACCATTTCATTAGGGGTGTTAAGGTATTTCATCTTAAAACTCTCAAGAATGCAGTACATCAGGCTATCCTCATAGAGTAGAACATCACCTTAGGACATGGTGGTTTCATGGGAGCACTTGCAGCATTAGGGTCCACGAGTAACTAGAGCATAGGAGGGAATATGAAGCCTCCCTATTCCAAGGGCAATTAGGGAAAACAACAGCAAAAATAGCAACAAAAGGGATCATACACTTCGGCATAGAGCGGTGATGTTGGTTCCAACTCTTAAAACTTTCATAACTCACAATGCAATAGGTGAAATCAAAATACTCAGCCTGTGCAGAGCAACCAATCTTTTGCTAGTAGAGATAGCCACCAGTAGTCGAGTGCACCTTCCGTAGGGAGAGGTTCTGGAAGAGGCACAAGATGTTTTGCTTCTCAAAAATTTGGGCACATTACAGCCAACTGCCCGCAACACACATCTCACTATTTGAGACCTAGGCCAACAACATTTGAGCCTATAGTTGGTGATAAATGTAGATCACATAGAGTATTTACAGTGGTAGATCACCACGGTACCATAGTTGAGAGTACAGGAGTTATCTGAGGTACACCCCTTTCCATCTTGTTTGATTCAAGTGCTATGAATTCTTTCAGTTCACCTTCCATAGTTGTTAAATGTAAGCTAGAGGCAATTAAGAAGGGCTTGGGTTGGCAAGTGGAACTAGCTTCAAGAACTAAGATTCCCACATATTATTTAGTGCAGTAGTATGAAATGAAGCTAGGAGGTTTTTTTTTGCATCAATAGACCTTTAGGTTATTCCTCTTGGTTCTTATGACATAGTGTTGGGTATGGATTGACTTGGTTCTCATAGAGCTAGTATCAATTATAAAAAGAAAACTATTCAATGTAAGGATGATCAGGGTAGGGACTCAGAGATTGTGGGCATTCAGAGACCTGTATCCCTCTAAATGATCTCTATTATGCAATTGAAGTGGAGCTTTCATAAGGGTTGTCAGGTTGTTTACCATTATCGTGAGTGAACTAGAGGAAGAAGACCCTGTAGGGAAGACTTTAGACCATCCTATCTTACAGGAGTATGTGGATGTCTTTCCCATCAAGAATTTGGGTATGCCTCTGAAGAGGGACATTAACTTTGACATTGACTCTATCCCAAGAGCATAGCCCATTTTTAGAGCTCCTTACTTGATGAGCACTCAGGAGTTGAGTGAGTTGCACCTACAGCTTGAGTACCCTTTGGCCAAAGGTTGTATTAGACTGAGTGTTTCTCCATGGGGAGCATTGGTGCTTTTTGTGAAGAAGAAGGATGGTTCGGTACGCTTGTGCATTGACTATAGAGAAGTGAACAAGATAACGATTAAGAACATGTATCCTTTACTGATGATCAACAATTTATTCGACTAGAACAAGGGAGCCACAATGTTCTCTAAGATAGATCTAAAGTTAGGATGCCACCAACTTCGCATTTAGGATGCTGACATTCATAAGACCGCCTTCCACACTCGCTATGGACACTATGAGTTTACTCTAGTTCCATTTGGGTTGATGAATGCAATGAATTAAATATTTTGTTCGTACCTTGACTGATTTGTTTTTGTGTTCTTGGATGACATTTTGATATATTCCAGATCCCACAAAGAACATGAGGAACATCTATGGTTAGTTCTTTAGTGCCTGAGAGAAAATAAACTTTATTCCAACTCGATAAAGTGTGATATCTTTTACTTTGAGATACATTATTAAGGGCATATCATATTAGGGGATGGTATCTCAGTAGACCTTGTGAAAATCCAGGCAATGGTAGATTGGCCTGCACCCACTGCTATGTTAGAGATTCATAGCTTCATGGGTCTGGTCAGTTAGTATCGCAGGTTCATCCAAAACTTTTCTAGAATAGCATATCCTATCACTTCCCTCCAAAGAAAAGGGAAGAATTTTATTTGGATGGAGAAATGCGAGGAAGCATTCTAGAAGCTCAAGGAGATTTTGACTAGTGCACTAATTCTAGCAATACCTGATCCAATAGGTGGCTTTATGGTGTGTACGAATGTTTCCTTGGAAGGGATTGGAGCAATCTTGATACAGGATGGACAGGTGATTACCTATGAGTCTTGCAAACTCAAGGATCATGAGTTGAATTATCCCACACATGATCTTGAGCTAGCTACAATTGTTCATGCTCTAGTGAGATGGAGATACTTCCTGTTGGGGCATCATTTTGAGCTTCATAGGGATCATCGCAATCTATAGTATGTATTTGTGTAGCCTAATCTGAATGTTTGGTAGAGACATTGGATGGAGTTTCTATGCAAGTATGACTTTGAGGTGAAGTATATTCAAGGAAAGGAGAATGTGGTAGTTGATGCTTTGAGTCGTAAGAGACATGTGACACTATCTTTGACTCTTGGTGTGGATTTGAGGAGCCGTATATTTCAGGAACTTCCTACTTCAATACTTGGTATCAGGAGGTGAGCAAGGAGATAGATTTAGGTAGACCATTGGAGGGAAAATTTTCAGGTTATGTCCTAGAGGTTGATGGTCTTTTGTGTTATTCAGGGAGGATCTATATACCACTATTGGATGAGCTTCATACATTGATCTTATCAGAGGCCATTATGCACCTTACTTGACACATCTAGGTATCAAGAAGATGCATACAGAATTGTGATGTTATACTTTTGGATAGGGATGAAGCATGATATCATTGATTTCATGGCTAGGTGTCTTGAGTGCCAAAGAGTCAAGGCAGAGTACTAGCATCCAGCAAGGCTTTTACAACCTAATCACATTCCTTCATGGAAGTGAGATATTATTTCTATGGATTCCATTGTAGGATTATCTATGACTGCTTGTCGACATAATGCTATTATTGTCACCATTGATCGGTTGACTAAGGTGGCACACTTTTCACTAATGAGGTCATCTTACACAACAACTTCAATAGCTAATGTCTTCATGCGTGATATCGTGAGATTGCATGGTATTCCCTAGAAGATCATTTCAAATAGGGATCCTATATTCACATCCACATTTTGGACATCCTTGTAGCATGATCTTGGAGCACAGTTGAACTTGAGCTCACCTTATCACCCAGAGACAGATGGTCCGACTGAGAGAGTGAATCAAGTTCTAGAGGATATGTTGAGGATGTATGTTATGGACACACAAACTCTTTGGGAGGATTATCTATACCTAGTTGATTTTGCATATAATAATGGGTATCACAATTTTATTGGGATCACACCTTTCCAGGCTTTATATTGTCATCCTTGTCATACATCGTTGAGTTGGGATAGTTTAGAGGATCTCATCCTATTGGTTCCTTAGATGCTTTGAGATATGGAGCAACAAGTAGTGCACATTTGTGAGCGCGTGTCTACGATACAAGATAGACAAAAGAAGTATGTTGATGCTCATAGGACAGATAAACATTGTAGTGGGTGAGAAAGTTTTCTTAAGAGTGCATCCGCGGAAGAGTTTGATCTATCATGGAAAGGGTTTGAAGCAAGCACCTTGTTCTATGGGATCATTTGAGGTTCTTAAGAGGATAGGTCTAGTTGTATACCATCTTGCATTGTCACCCAGCTTAGCTTGTGGTCATGATGTATTCCATGTTTTTGTTATCAGACAATATATTCCTAATGTGATACATGTTCTTGATTGGAATGCATTACAAGTGGATGATGGACAAGCTAGCTTTGGAGCCGGTGTGCATTCTGTAGTAGTGGGATTTAACCCTTAGAGGTCAAACCATAGAGTAGGTAAGGGTCCAATGGGACCTTACTGATGAGTCGATAGCTACTTGGGAGGATGCATCTAGTTTATAGGATTTATACCCCTATTTGTTTATAGGCTTCTAGGAGTAAGCCTAAATCTAGGGGGTGGATGTAGTGCCTACCCCTAGTTTACTTTTCATATTATCTTGTTGAATTCTTTTAGGCTAGCTTTATGGTTATGTTTGACGATTGGTGGTACCTGGTTTCCAAATTGTTTGGATGTTATTTCATACTCAGTTGATTTATGTGATGAGCTACTTGATATTTGATTATTTCATGTGTACATGATTATTCTTTGTCAGTTATTTCATGATGTTAGTTAGATGGATGATTTATATGTAGTTTCGGTGGATACTTACCTCATACTTGCATGTATGTTTTATCTTATGATTGATGTTTTTGATGTAGTTGAGGGAGGGAGTTGTAGTCCCCTACTAGTCGAGATCTACACAATGCACCACTTTCTGCCATTAACTGTTTAGTTTAGATTAGATGTATATGTACATGCTCAGATTTATGCAGATTGCAGTACCAGGCATCAACTTCCTTGAAGTGCCAGGATAAGCGTACCCTATCGCAGTATCTCAATAGTAAAAGAGGGGAGATAATTCTTGAGTCCAAATCCTAACCTTAAGCCAATTGTCCTATAAAGTAGCACAAGTATCTGAATTTACCCTTCGAATTTGTCAAGTGACGTGAATTCGAGATTTTGACCCTTGAGTTTGACTTAGTACTTTGTCCTTTATTATGGGGTTTTTTATTTAGATTTGTGAGTCTATTGTAATTTTTAGATATAATTAAATCAAATAAAAAATTATTAAATGATTTAATTTAATGAAATTTTTATAAAGATAAATCAATATTTAATTATATTTAATTAATTGAGAAATTTAAAATTTAAAAAATAAATTTAAAAGATTTAATTAAAGTTCTAATTTTGGCATAATTATATTTATTTAATTTAATAATAATTTATTTAGGAGTTTCATTTTTATAATAAACTCTAAATATTATTATTAGTTAAATTAATAAATACTTTATTAACGACGTCTTGTGATTTAATAAAAGAGAGAAAGAGTAAATTTAATAAAGTTTATTTTAATTAAAATGTAAAAAGTTTGCACATGAAATTAAATTAAAATAAATTAATAAAGAAAAAGGTTTTGCATGATTGCAAAACAGAAAACCTAAAGGGAGAAAGCTCTTTATTAAGAAATTAGAGCTCATTTCTCCACACATAGGTTTGGAGGAGCCAATTTTCGAGAAAGAAGGTTTTCGAAAGGAAGGGAATTTTCTTGCAAACTTTGGGCATCTAATAAGTTAGCATCATATCAAGGTAGGATCTTGTTGAGTTTTGCGCAATAATTTCCTCTTTGAAATCTTTTTGTCTTCTCTGTGTTTGAATGGATATGTTTTCATAACTTAATTTGGGTTGAACCCTTGTGTTGAAATTTACCGTTCTTGAATATGTTTGTGAACAAATTTAAAATTGGAAACCCTTGTTTGAGAATCTTGTTATTTGTAATTAGATTGTTTTGGATAAACTATGGATTCGGGTTGGGGTTTGGGAAAGAATACCAAAAAAAATTAAAATTTTGATTGGTGTATGTATTTCTCCTACCAGATTTGCGAGTGATATATATATATATATATATATATATATATATATATATATATATATATATATATATATATATATATATATATATATATATATATATATATATATATAATTATTGTGGTAATTGTGCTATGATATTTTACTAAATTTTCCTATCAATGATGTTTTTATATTTTAAAAGAAAATTGTTTTGTATGAAGGGGGGGCATTTTTATTTTAATAGTATATATATTATTGGGGATCGAGGTCATCACATCCTTGTCCCCATGCTACTCATGCAGCTTGGTTGTGAACGCAGCCAAGGCTATTGACAATAGCCATAGTTGCTACAACAACCGAGGCTGCCTAAGCAGTCAGAGCTGCTGCTATAGCAAGGCCGATGAGCCATAAACATTTTATGTTTGGGCCTTTTTAAAAATATTTTATTATTTATTAATTTTTTAATACAGTT
The DNA here is from genome assembly GCA_028749045.1 of Cupressus sempervirens. Lineage (NCBI taxonomy): Eukaryota > Viridiplantae > Streptophyta > Pinopsida > Cupressales > Cupressaceae > Cupressus > Cupressus sempervirens. Next base: position 406,030,196 of record CM053788.1, on the reverse strand, counting down.
TGTTTTTATTATTAATGAATTTAATTAATATTAACTATTATTATTATTGATCAGTAAACGACCAAAGCCTAGATTAATTATTATTATATGTTAAGTGAAGGTAGATTCAAACCCAAGACCTCCCACATAAGAGGTTCACAAGTTACCGTTGCATTGTAGGCTTTTTCCTATATTAACTATTGTTAGTGTAAATACATATTTACTATTTACACTTTACTTAAGTTTACTTAGGTTAATGCATTATTTTATTATTTATTTGGTGAGACACTTAGGAGTTGGCATACTTTCATGAGTTGTCATGTTGACAACACAGAAGTAAGCAACTCTAATTCAACACATGGTGTCTACAACACTGGAGTTTGCATGATTAACTGAGTTGTCATGTAGACAATATAGCTATTCACACTCCTAATTTAGCACATGGTTTCTACAAAATTATTTTTCATGCTACACCTTTGTAGGCTTATCCTCTCATCATCACACTCACTCCTGTGCTTAATGGAGGATAACCCATATCTAGTGGACATGTGCTTGGTTGTATGACCTATCATGTTGCTGATTCCTATGCATTCTAGAAGCATTCTAGAGGCCTTTATATATAGGCACTCCTAGTGTACTTTCACATTGAATTGAATGCATTGTTATTCTGGTCATACTCTTTCTAGTCTACTGTAATGTTTGAGTTCGTTGATCTTGGGTCAATTTTGCCCGAAGGAAAATTCTTACATAGTATCAGAGCTTGGAGAATTTCTCTTCACATAGTCATTTGAGACCATTGTTGCTTTAGCACCTCGGCCCATATCTAAAGTATCGTAGAAATTGGGAGCGTCTATAGCCAAAACGAACCTCACCATTGCATCCGAAACATTGATTCGATGAAAATCGGCTATAAATTTGCCTACCCTAGGCCAAAGTCAAATTTGAGGCCATTTTTTTTTGCAAATCGGTACCCGAAGGCCCAATTTGCAACTCTAGTATGGTTATTATTCGATCTGTTAATTGATATATTCAAATCTAACATTTCTTTGCATTTTCGATTTCTACATTTTTCTGAATTTTTTTTGCCCTTCTACAAACAAAGAATTTTTTTGTATAGGCATTGGGCAGTCACACCCTAGCCCTACACTTGTATAGAATATTTCATTCAACACTCTGAATATTCCTTTTTTTGGTAGGCCTTAACATCTCTATCTGATAGCAGAATCTAATGTCTAAACCTTCACAATTCGACCAAGACTCGGCACCAACCAGCGGGCATTGGTTGATTTCTTTGTTAACCTCGGGTTTTGGTTTTAAAAACTTCGTTGAGGTTCTTCCCACTCAATATGGGATAATACCACTCTGGCCATATAATTTTTTCGGCATTGCACTTGCATTTTAGAGGCAACTTTCCCAAATTTTCGGCAAGCTCTAGTCTCCTTCCTGGCCCTTGCCAAAATGATACCCAAAAATCATGTTTTTCAACCTCCAACCACAGATCTTTGTCACTAGTCCTCTGTCATCAGCTCCAAAAAAAATGCCATGTCTGCTTGCCCTGCCAGCTTGAATATCTAGCTCAACGTGTTACAAACCAACATGTGCCACTCTGTTGAACACTCCTGCCAACTCATCAGCCCACGTGCTTACTCGATGACCTTGCCACATCTGCCCCATAAGTAGCCAACAAGGACTGTCCCTATAGTGCCACATGTTCTTTTTTGTACAGTTCGTATCATACAGTACACCTAGTCAACTGCCACGTCACCTTGGGTGGCTATTTTTTGGTGAAATCAGTAATTCACTAGATTAAATTTGACGATTGTCTAACCATCATTTCTAGGCATTTTATAACTACTATGATGACCATTTGACCATCAAATTTAAGTGCTCAGTCTTTTGCCTAGACCCCTCTTCAAATGGAGTTTTGTTTTGGCAGCCTGACTTTGAGAGACCATAACTCGATCATCCAGATTCCAAATTAGGTGCAATTTTTTTAAATTTTGGGTAGAATTTCTTGAACTTTTTAGTGGTGATGTTCTTTTCTAGTTTTGGTACAAGGATTTGTCAAAAATTGCACTTTTTGGCAATTGTACTTGTCCAATCCTACATTTTGTAACTTCAAACGCTCCGTATGGGCTCATTTGGACGCATTTTTAGGTTTCGTTTTTGTGAAAGTATGTTAGTTTTTGTCTACTTTCTAGATCTACAATCAGATTATAGGGTTATGTGGACAAAAATCTGACTTTTAGACTTAGGGCCTTTTCTGCATTGTAATGCTTTGATTATTTTTCAAATTTGTTGTACATCTAAGCTACAGTGCTTAGTGACAGATTTGGGCCTTAAAAGACAGTTGTAAATAGCAAAATTAAAAGTCCACTTTGTACATTTTGACAAGTGGTCTATTGTACACACACTACATATAAAGTGCCAAAAGCATCTTTTTTTGGGAGGCCTTTTGATTGAGTGAAAATGGGGAGGGTGTATCGTGTTCTTGTGTCTCTCTTTTGTGCTCTTTTACTTTTTTGCATCACGGGTTCACCTAAATGTCCACTTCTAATTTCACGCAATTATTCTACATGGAAAGATATTGTGTGGAGTAGATTAATGGAAAAAGGTCTAAGTCTTTATGTTGATGGTACAATTCCCAAACCCACTGATGCTACAACACTTGTTGATTGGAAAAAACAAGACCAACAGGCTTTAGGAATTATCAAGAATTGTGTACATAGAGATCTCTTCTTCCACATTTCTAGTTTCAAGGAATCCAAACTTGCATGGGACAAACTTGAATCATTATATGGTAAGGTGGATGAGGAAAAGGGATTCCAGATTGAGAATGATCTACTTCTATTGGATCCAAAGAATTTTGACACAATTCAAGATTATATGAACAAAGCCAATGAGTTTAGGGCACTATTTAAAGATTGCAGAAATCCCATGAAGGATGAAAAGTTGATTCATCACATCCTGAAAAAGCTACCTTCAGACCATGCTTCCTTTGTTTCAAGTTATAATACTCACAGGTTAACCGTGGGAAGTGCTTTCCAAAAGCCTGCATTTGATGCTTTTGCAGAGATGTTGATTCTTGAACAATCTCACTTGATAGATTTGGGACTTCTCACGTCATCAAAGACCAAAGCATTGGTGGCTAATGATGAGAACAAATCAAGTCAATGAGGAAAAGGTTCTAACAACAAAAAGAAGAAGTAGTGGAAGCAGAAATCACAATCTGAGACACAATAATCCTCCTCACAGTAAGGCAATTCTTCTTCCAACAAAAAGGGAAGTAATGAAAAGAAGGACAAACTTTTTTGTGCATATTGCAAGCTTAAAAGAATCGATGAGTTGGAAAACCTACTCAGGAAGAACAAAATTCAAGTGCCAGGTACTTCCAAGGATTCAACTCCACCCACTTCAAAGGGAAAAGGGTCATCAAAATGGATTCTTGACTCAAGTGCCTCCTATCATATGGGCTCTTCAAAGGGAGACTTTTCTTCGTTGAAGCAGTCATAGGTACCACACATCTTTGTGGGAGATGATACCAAAATGGAAGTTAAAGGGAAAGGACATGTGGAGATGGAAAATGGGGAATTCAAAGACATTCTCTATGTTCCAAACCTAAGCTCTAATCTACTCTCAATTTACCAAATCACTCACCTTAGAGATGGCAAAAAAGTTGAGTTCCTTCTAGATTCAATGATGGTGCACAGTCTTAGAGATGATTCATTGCTTGCGGTGGGAAAAGTCAATCATGACAAGAGGCTTTATTCCTTCTCCCACTTTGTGCCTGAGTCTCCTTTACAAGCCTTGTTAACTCAATCTAATTCACAAATTAAACTATGGCATGAGTGGTTTGGTCATCTTGCCTTTCGTTATCTTCAACAACTTTGCTCCAAAAACATGGTCAAAGGTCTACCAACTATCAAATTTTCCAAGGGTGAATGTTCATCATGTTCAGTGGATATGTATCTCAAGGAGAAGTATGATAAAGGGAAGCCTTAAAGAGCACCAATTGTTCTTCAGTTGGTTCACATGGTACTAGTAGGTCCTTTTGCAGTGACATCAGTCAACCAGGGTCACTACATCCTTACTTTTGTTGATGACGTTTCACACTACACATGGATCTATTTTCTTCATCACAAGAATGAAGTGTTGGACAAGTTTCAAACCTTCAAGATTCATGTTGAACAAAAACCAAGGAAAGCCATTAGGTTCTTCAGATGGACAATGAAAGTAGATATGTGGACAAAAGACTTAAAGACTTTTGCAAACTTGAGGGAATTGATCTTCAGAATCCACCAGCATTCAGTTTGCATAAGACAAAGGTTGTAGTACTGAGGATTTGAACTCTTAAGTCCATGGCAAGTTGCATGATACAAGCCAAGTCTCTTGATCCTACACTTGAAGTCGAAGCTATTAGCAGTTCCACTCATATACTTAATAGGTCTCCTCATAGTGCCTTAGATGGTAAGACTCCTTTTGAGGCATGGTGCAGCAGAAAACTAGTTGTGAGTCACTTCAGAGTCTTTGGTTGGCCAGCATGGGCAAACATATCTTCCAGGGGATGCAAGGCACCATCACCAAGGCCTAGTACTTTCATCAGATATGAAGATGGTCTTAAGGCATATAGACTTATGGATCTTGAGACTCATGAGATTTTTATGGAGAAGGATGTACACTTTGAGGAAAGTTCACCCAGTTTATCCTCTAATCCTCTCCACACTTCATACACTATGGAAATTGATAGTGACACCAACAATAGTGCTTCAACATATTCAAATACGTGGGGTTCTATCAACAATTGCAGTGAGAGGTCACGACATCAGTATAGTCCACATGCATATATTGCCACAGTGATAGGTCAAGGTACAACTTAACTTCCAACTTCAACAACAGGGGATGACTACATAACAGACATTTCAAGTTTGTTCGTGGAGTCACACATAGTAGACTTGGGAGACATCCTTGATGATTTACAACTTCTCTTTGATGAAGATGATCCTTCTACAATTGTTTTGAGGGCTCAATTTGACCCTCATGTCCATTCTCTACATGATCAATCTTTACAGGTTGATGTGATTGTGGATCCTTATGTACAACAGTTATAGGAGGTCTCTTTATCAGTTGAGGAGATAGATGGTTCATTGGGACAGGTTCTACAGACATCTTTGCTAGATCTACATTCATTCTTTTTAGCATTGTTGGAAGGGGTGACCATCAGCATCAACACAGGGACAATTGAGCAGGTTTTAGGGCCACCATACATCTTCGAGATTGTACGTTTGCCATTGTTTCTTCCAAAGGGGAGGAACATCATTCAACACTCATGGACCAACTTCTTCCTTGGAGCAGCTATCACTGATCGACATTCTTCATTGGGGGGGGGGACTACCTTGTCTATCTTCCACTTCTTTCTTATGGGGGGTACTTTTTCCTCTTATGGGGTCTTGTTCTTCTCATTCTTCACTATTGTATATCTGGATTACTCCATCCATCCATGCATCTAGTTTTTTCATCTCTCTTTTTGGGGGAGGGTTTTTCCATGAGGTTTTCCCTCTTTCTCCACTTTATGAGAGATTGCATTTCATTATGTACATGGGTACCTAACATGGCCTAGTAGCCGAGACCCATTATGCATTTCATCCTAGTTCTTGTAAGCTTAAGGGCATTCCCCTAAGTTGCACTTAAGGGGGGTGTTGGTGTAAATACGTATTTACTTTTTACACTTTACTCAAGTTTACTTAGGTTAATGCATTATTTTATTATATTACATTATTTTATTATTTATTTGATGAGACACTTAGGAGTTTGTGTACTTTCATGAGTTGTCATGTTGACAACACAGAAGTAAGCAACTCTAATTCAGCACATGGTATCTACAACACTAGAGTTCACATGATTAACTGAGTTGTCATGTAGACAACATAGTTATTCGCACTCCTAATTTAGCACATGGTGTCTACAACATTATTTTGTTCGATACACCTTTGTAGGCTTATCCTCTCATCATCACACTTACTCATGTGCTTAATGGAGAATAACCCATATTTGGTGGACATGTGCCTGGTTGTATGACTTATCATGTTGTTGATTCCTATGCATTCGAGAGGCCTTTATATACAGGCACTCCTAGTGTACTTTCATATTGAATTGAATACATTGTTATTCTGATCATACTCTTTTTGGTCTATTATTGTGCTTGTTTTTGAGTTCCTTGATATTGGATAAATTTTTCCCTAAGGAAAATTCTTACAAATATTATTAATAATATTAATAATTTGTATTATATTTTTTTGATAGGTAACATTTTTGTATTATATTGATGAAAAGAGAGTTACAGTAAATTGATATGGTTAAATGCCTTTCTGCCTTAACTACCAATATCTTGGCTATACCCATGCTATTAAAAAAAAATTTAAAGTATGAACACTCTGAAGGAGACAAGACCACCCATCCCATATACTAAGATGAACAAAACAAACAAAACTGGGCATTCGTTTGTATACACCAACATCACCACCATCTAGTATTTGTTACTCCTTGAACTAGTGCACAACTTGCTTGTGAGTAAAGGTTGGTGTTGTATGGTCATCCATCACTGAATTCCCCTACCTCCCCCAATGACACTTTCCATTTCCCTCCCCCTCTTCAATGAGTAATGAGGCATTCATCCAGACTACTTTTGATGTGGACGCACCCTCCTTCAGGTGGCTCTTCTTTGCTATTTGGTGGCATAATTCTTTGTTGACACCTAAATTTTCTCAGTTAAGAACTCCAATACCTTTTTCCACCCCTGTTCTACTTTGGGGATATGGGCACCTTGTGGATTTGAGGAGGGCCACACAACTAGTGGCTGAATTGAAGAGTCCCCTCCACCAATTAGCCTCCAAGGCTTTATTCCAATCTCAATACCTATGCCCTGAACAAATCTTTCAATTATGTCTTCCAGCCCCAGAAGCCACTGCCTATCCACACATGCAATAACAACATGATAGACGTCTTGCTTTGATTCCCCAACCATCAACGCAAGTGCAAAAAACATAAATGCCACATCCAAATTTGATCTCCTCTACTAGAATGCATTTAGGTATTCAGGCCCAAGCATTTGTTGCACTCCCTCTAGAAAAGCTAGGTCGTCAAAAACAAATATGTGTTTGAAATGTCACATGGTAATCTGGCCTTCCTAGGTTTGCATCTAAGAATCTGAGTCTAAAGCGAAGTTTGCCCCCATTTCTATCACGGTAGGAAATAAATGAACTTGGCCTGCCTTTTATCTGAATTTATTTGCCTTGGGACTATCTGGAATGAAGTACCAAGGCAAGAAAACACTCAAGCTAACATGCGCAAGGGATTTAGCGGGGGATTGGAAATCTCTGCATACTGTGGAATGATTCAATGTCATCGAAAGTAGGAATAATGATGCCTTCCCCTTAAAATCATCCAGTATGAAAAGTTTCATGTGTGAATTAATGTGTCTAATGGCCAAACAATAATACTTTCTTCACTCTAATCCAAGGTATCGCAGGTCCTCAAAGATTTCATTTTGTGGACCTAATGCTGCATTAGCATCCATGTTGGCCAACATGTCCACCACCCTATTCACTTCTCGAAATGAATGAGAAACCTTAAAGTCATCAAATTCCAAAAGCAATTCTTTGATTTGCTAGATAAATTTATCAAGGTGTCATGCCTCCATCTTCCCTCTCTTAATGTCATTTATGATGATCTCTGAATCTCCTTACAAATAAATTTGTTTACACCCAATTTTTGCTCCTATGACCATAACCTCTTTGGCTACAGAACATTCTGCAATATTATTCACACCATCTTGCAAACATTTAGCTACAAGAGTGAGAATGTTGCCCTTGTGGTCTCTTGCCATACACCCACACCTTGAAACACCCAAGTTTCCCCTGATCGCCCCGTCAAAGTTAATCTTAATCCAACCAACCTCTAGAGGTGTCCAAAACACCGTTGCCCTGTTCAAAGTTGGATTAACCCCAACAAGCCAATGAACATGCTAGAATAATTTGTATAATATTATTAAATAGAAAATTTTGTTATTAATAAATTAATATTATTTTATTAATAATTAATAGTTATTATTTTAATACTTAATAATGGTTATTTAATTTTAATAATATTTATTAAAGACACACTTAATTTAATTAATTACAATATTTGGAAATTGATTTTTGTTTTAATTTAATAAGGTATATTTGAATTGTTAATTTTAAATCTAATATCAAGGATCATTTATTTGTAAAGGGGAAAACTTGTAAACATCTGTAAATGGACTTTTAGGGGTATATTTTAAAATGAAGTACGAAAACTTGAAACTGAATTGTGAAAATTGAACCTTTGTGTTTCTTTCAAAATCGGATGAGTTATGAAACTAAACTTTTTGTGATGTACGTTTTACTTTGTGTTGGGTTTGGGGTTAACTTAGTATGTTGACCAGTTTTAGATGTCTACCAGATGCCTAGGAGTTATTATTTTATAATATCATGTGATGTGATCTTTGAGTTATGGATCAATATTCATATGGTGATTTTATGGGTGAAATCTATGTGTTTCAATCAATATCTTTTGGTGCTTTCTAGTTGCTTGTATAAAAACCAATGTGTGTTATTGTGATCTCATGAGACCTTCTGCTATTTTGAGCTTAGGGTAGGTTATCTTTATGTTTGTTGTGAAGTGGCTTGCAATGGAGGCTAGAGCTATAAAGAGGTTTCCTGGGCAACCCATTGTTGGTTGTTTTAATAAGTGATAAAATTTCATTAAATGGGTTTAAAATGAATTAAAAAGAGTTAGCATTTTCCTCGCCCATGTCTTGAATGCTAATATCATAAGATCTGCATGTTCAGTGTTAACTAAGTAACAATGCATATATTCAGTATTAACCAAGTGTTTACTGAATGACAATCATTCTTAGTATAAACCAAGTTACTGTGTTAACCAAGTGATTCAGTGCTAACTGAGTTACAACAATATTTTAGTTTCAATAGAGTTTTGGTTTTGTATTGTATTAACATCTTAAGGGATCTTGGATTTGTTTTTGTGGTAACTGATTCACCCCTCCCCTCTCAGTTACTCTTCTTATATTTACAACAATTGGTATCAGAGATTTTGGTGCTTGTAGAGAAGGTTTCAAGGACCTAAGCTAAAGATCAAGATGTCTTACAGAAGTGAGATTCCTAAATTGAATAAAGATAACTTCAAAGCGTGGTAGGAACTCATGAGACTGCATTTGGAAACCATTGGAGACTCAGGCCTAAACTACCTAGACACCAAGTATGTGGCACCTACTAGAACTATTATTGTTGAAGAAATTACAAAAAAGAAGAATCATAACATTATGATGATTGACATTGCCTCTACTCTCAATTATGTTGAATTTGATGAAGTCAAAGATTGCGATACTACTTATGAGATGTGGATCAAGCTCAAAGCTATCCATGGAGGAGATGAAAATGTGATGATAGCTAAGGTAGAAAGTATCCAAGGTCAATTTGATCAAATGAAGATGAAAAAAGATGAAAACATTGCAAAATACAGTGAAAGAATCAAAGCCAATGTGTGTGCAATTAGAGCCTTAGGAGGAAAGATAAATGATGTGACTGTGGTAAGCAAGTTAGTCAAAAATCTTCTTCCTATTTATGCAATTGGAGTTTTAGTAATTCAAGAGATGAGATGTGATCCCAAAAATGATATATCTTTGGATGCACTAGTGGGAAGGTTGACATCTTTTGAGTTAGATAACTATGACAACTATGTTCCTAATTCTAGCAAAATTGAGTTTGCATTTCAAGCCAAGCTATCACTTAAGAAGAAGCTACAAAATCTAAAAGCAAGAAATCTGACAATGAAGATGAAGATGGTTTTGATGATGATCTTGAAGTCATTGAAGCATTACTTGCAAGAATATTTCCCAGAGGCAAAGGAAAGTATAAAGGCAAAATTTCTTTAATCTGCTTTTCTTGTGAAGAAGTTGTTCGCATTGCTGCAAGGTCCAAACAAAGAAAGCAAAGAAGAAAATAAACATGACAAGTATAAAGGCAAGAAGGATTTCAAAAGCTACAAAGACCTCAAGGATAAAGGTAAGAAATCTTGTTACATTGCTAAAGATTTTGATAGTAGTGAAGAAGATGAAATGGTTTACATTGTTGTTAAAGATGAATAAGATGGTGAGAATGACAAGATGACCCTCATTTCACATGTTAGTGAGAATGCCACATGGATCATAGATAGTGATTTTTCTCACCACATGACTGGCGATAAATCTAATTTGAGAACTTGGTACACTATGATGGTGGAAGTGTTAGATTTGGAAATGATGAACCATGTTATGTAAAAGGAAAAGGTTGTATTGCACTAACAAATGGTCTCAGATGTGCTAATACTTATTGGGTTGAAGGACTGAAACATAATATGCTTAGTGTGGCTCAATTGAATAACATTAGATTCAAGGTAGAATTCATGAATGGAAAGGCCATATTGTTGGATGGGAAAGGAAATCTGGTTGGGACTAGCAATCAAACAAAAGGTAATCTATTCTATCTAGATCTAACTGAAAATTCATGTTTCATAGCTCAAGTAGAAGAAAGTTATTTATGGCATAAAAGATTGTGTCATGTGAATTTTGATAACCTGGTCAACATAAGCAAAAATAGAAGAGTGAGAGGCATTCCAAGCCTCAAGAAACTTGACATGGGCATGTGCAAGAATTGTCAAATTGGTAGATGGGAAAGATAAGTTTTAAAAGCAAGAACTATCATTCTAAAGAAGTTCTAGAGCTAGTTCATACAGACCTTTGTGGACCTATTGACATAGAAAGCTACTGTGGAGATAAGTACTTTGTCTTGTTTGCTAATGATTATTTTAGGATGATGACAATTATGTATTTAAAGGATAAATCAGAAGCTTTTCAAAAGTTCAAATGGTATCTGGCTAGAGTTGAGAAAGAAACATGAAAGAAACTAAAATGTTTAAGATCAGATAGAGGATGAGAATTCATTTCTAACGTATTCATTGAATTCTGCAGTGAAAGAGGAATAATAGGCAAGTGTCTGCACTTGGTTCACCTTAGCATAATGGTATAGTTGAGAGAAGGAATAGATCAATCATGGATTGTGCAAGGACACTGATGATAGAGAAGAATGTTGCTATCAAATACTGGAAGGAAGCAATCAACACTACAATTCATACCTTGAACCAAGTTCAACTGAAGAAGGACTTAGATCAGACACCTTATGAATTATGGTATGGCTATAAACCTAATGTTTGTTATTTCAAAGTATTTGGAAGAAAATGTTACATCTTAAAAGAGTTAAGGAAAGAAAATTTGATGTGAAAAGTGATGAAGGCATATTTCTAGGATACTCCAACAAAAGCAAAGCACATAAATGTTTGAATCTAACTACTCACAAGATTATAGAAAGTGCACATGTAAAGATTGATGATTTTGTAGAAAAGAGTGAAGAACAAAATAGTAAGGAACCTGAAAACTACACAAACTTTGTTTACTATGAACTTGGCACTTTACCTAATGCAATTGGGAATCAACAGTCTTCCCCACCCAAGTCCCCAAAATCTCCAGTTCAACCCGATTTGTAGCTAGTGCAACACAAGTCACAATTAGAAGGACCCAAGTCTTTGTTAGAAGGACCCAAGTTTTAGCTAGTGGAAATCGAGTCACAGTCTAAAGGACCTGAGTCATAGATAGTGGAACCCTAGCATGGTTTAGAAGATCATTTTGAGCATGCTGAACTGAGTCATTCAAGTCCAAATATACATGTACTTGCTAAATATGTTAGAAGGCATAATGCACCCGAGAAAATCATTGGAGATCAATCAAAAGGTACAATGATAAGAAACAAACTAAAAGGTACATGTTTGCTTACTGAATTTGAACCTAGAACTATAAAAGATGCATTAGAAAATGAAAGTTGGATTGAGGCAATGAATGAAGAGATTGATCAAATTGAAAGGAACAAACTTGGTCTCTTGTTCCTAGACCCAAGGATAAAAATGTAATTGGCACAAAATGGGTATTTAGAAATAAGCTAAATGAGAATAAAGAATTTTCAAGGAACAAGCCAAGTCTAGTATGCAAGGGTTATGCTCAAGAGGAAGGTATTGACTATGGAGAAACTTTTGCTCTTATTGCTAGACTAGAAGGTGTTAGAACACTCCTTGCTTATGCAGTACACAAAGGATTCAAAGTATATCAGATGGATGTGAAATCAACATTCTTGAATTGAATCTTAGAAGAGGAAGTCCACATTAAGCAACTATAAGGTTTCATTGATCCTAGAAAAAGTGACATGGTTTGCAGATTACAAAAAGTCTTGTATGGTCTGAAACAAGCCCTTAGAGCCTGGTATGAAAGACTACTTAATTATCTCGTAAAGATTGGTTTTAAAAGAAGTAATGATAACAACAACCTATACATCAAAGAAGGACTAGATAAGAAGATTGTGTTCGCATAAATCTTTGTGGATGATACATTATTTACTGGGAATTAATAATTTGCACAAATCTTTTTCTATGGAAGTGAGTAAGGAATTTGATATGTCAATGTCTGGAGAGATTAAATTCTTTGTTAGCTTGAAAATTCAATAGATGAAGGATGTTATCTACATTACTTAATCTAAGTAAATTAAGGAGATATTAAAGAAGTTTGGAGTGGAGGATTCTAGACCAGTTGGAACACTTGTCTATTGGACATAATCTTTCCAAAAATGATGATTCCAAAGAGGTAGACCAAACTACATACAGATCAATGATTGGAAAACTTTAATTCATGGTGCACACAAGACTTGATATTGCATTAGTAGTTAGTATGGTGGCTATATTCTCTACTAATCTTAAAGAAAATCATATGATGGTAATAAAAAAGAATCATGAGATATTTGAAAGGTACTGAAGATTATGTTTTGTGGTATAAGAAAGGAGGCAACTTTGAATTGAAAGTCTTCACTGATGTTGATTGGGTAGGAAGTATTGATGACAGAAAGAGCACTAGTGGTGGAGCATTCTTTCTTCAAAAGAGGCTAGTATCTTGGACAAGCAAGAAGCATAATTGTATCTCTTAGTTTACAACATAAGAAGAATATGTTGTAGCAATAGTCAATTGTTCCAACATTGTGTGGTTCAAACAACTGTTGTTTGGCATGAAGGAAGAGATCAATGATCCAATTGTTATGTTTTGTGATAACACTAGTGTAATCAACATATCCAAGAATCCAGTGATGCATACCAAAACCAAGCACATTGCAATAAAATTATCATTTCTTGAGAGAATTGGTACAAGACAAGGAGCTAAGATTGGAATATGTAAATACAAAAGAACATATTGTAGACATATTCACCAAACCATTACCTAAGGATGCATTTTTGTATCTAAGAGGTAAGCTAGGGGTCATTCCCTTGTCTAAAGCTCACTAACCAAATTTTAGTGATGCATCAACCAAGCATGTTGAAGATCTATCAAGTTGATGCAGTATTGTCATAGTAGATTGCATATGAATTTGTACATCACGTCCATGGAAACTAAATTGATTGTTGTCTCTAGCATCATATGTCAAAGAGGGAGAGTTTGCTATCATATATTAGAGAATTTTTTGTTTAAATGTCAAAGAGGGAGAATTTTTCATTTTATCATATCAAAATTTTTGAGTTGATATCAAAGAGGGAGAGTTTTCAGTCAAAAAGAGATATTGTTGTCATTGCAATCAGAGATTGATGATAAAGGGAGTGCACACTGATAGAGGGAGTTCTCATGGATGAGTGATGCAGGAGCATCTTGCATGGGAAAAATTATTGGGGAAAAAAAAAAATTGTGGAGGAGAGAGAAAGTGACGAAAATTAGAGGAGAAATAATAAAAAAATAAAAAGGGGAAAAAGGAGAAAAGAAAGGAAAAGGGTATTTCTATTTTCAAGGTGCATAGGTGGCATAATAGAAAAAAATAAAAAAATAAATGGTTGTCATTCCATTTATCGAGGTGTGTGGGAAGAATTCTAGAAAGTTATGAATATTGTAGAAAGTTTTGGAAGTTGTAGAAGGTTGTGGAAGATGTAGAAGGTTGTGGAAGTTGTAGAAGGTTGTGGATAAGTCATGCATGGGGTGGTAAGTGCCTATTTAAGCAAGGCATATGAGCATTTCTAAATCAAGCTTGAGGAGTAGAAGCTTGGGAAGTGGAAGCTCAAGGAGAAGCTTGAGGAGTAGAAGCTTGGGAAGTGGAAGCTCAAGGAGTAGAAGCTCAAGGAGAAGCTTGGGAAGTGGAAGCTTGAGAAGGAGAAGCTCGAGAAGGTGAAACTTTGGAAGGAAAGCTTGGAAAGGTGAAAGTTGTGGAAGGTGAAGCTTGGAAGGCTTCAAGGTGTGAAAGAGAAGGAGGAAGTGAAGAGTGAGTTTTCTTGAGTCTGTGCACAGAGCACCGAATGTGAGGCAGTTTACAATAGGATTATGGTGGAGTTATGAGTGTAGACAGAGCGCCGAATGTGAGGTAGTTTACACTTGGATCTTGGATAAAGTTGAGAAGAGCTAGTGACTGCGGTTTAGAAACAAGGAGGTTGCTTGGTGGCTTGCGAGCACAAGTTGAGATCTCAGAGGTTTCTACTAGAGTGTGGATCTGGACTAGCTTGGGTTTGGATTGGATCTTGAGAGATCTTGTAGAAATGTTATTGTAATTGCTAAGGATTTTCAAGTTTAATAAAATTTCTTGGGAAGCATTTATCTCTCTTTGTCTTCATATTGTTGTATTCTTAGTTGTGAGTTGGTAGGGTGGTGTGGCCCCTCGTCAGTGGTATCAAAGCATACCTTTATTAGTGGTATCAGAGCAGTACTTCATCAGTGGTATTAGAGCAAGAGTTCCTGAGAGTACAAGCAGATCACCAAAGAGTGAGGCAGATTGTACCAGGACCTTGGTTGGGTGAAGTTTATCAGAGCAGGAGTTCCTGAGTGTACAAGCAGATCGCCGAAGTGTGAGGCAGTTTGTACTAGGACCTTGGTTGGGTGAAGTTTATTAGAGTAGGATTTCCTGAGTGTGCAAACAGATCGCCAAAGCTGAGGCAGTTTGCACTAGGACCTTGGGAGGACATGCAGATTGATTGATGGATGCAGAGATGGAAGACTAAACTTGTTGAGGCATGATTGTGGAGAGCTGGTGGATTGCAAATCCATTGTCCTAGACTTGTGATGTGGTTCCTGATTGTTCGTGCGAGGTGACAGGTTGCGATCTGACTTGCAAACAATTCAAGGTTATCACAAGGAGCGTGGGAAGGATTTGTTGCAGAGGGTTTACGAAGATCTTGGAAGATGGCTCCAAGAGGATTGGACCCTAAGATGATTGTGAAAATCCATGATATAGTGGAGAGAATTTTTTCTAAGATGTTTGCTCGGTTGGATGCTAGATTGGCTGATCAAGCTAAGCAGGTCAACGTGGAAGAGGATGGTTTTGCTGATCAGTTTGTGGAGTCTGATGCAGAACCTGCAAAGCAACTAGAGGTTGTTGCTGAAGATATTCCTAATGTTGTTGATGTTGGGATGGAGATTGGTTTTCATGATCAGTTGGTTGAGTCTGACATGGAGACTGTAGAGCATTTGGTCATGGATGATCCAGTTGTTGGAGGTGAGTTATGTATTGTAGAGCATCTTGTTGTGAGCAATGAGGTTGCTGGTGTTGAGAGTTTGGCATGTGTTGATGGAGATCTACATGTGGCTGTTGATGTGGGGTTTGTTGCTATGGGTGTGAATTCACTAGTTGCTGATGTGAATGGGAGTTTGGTAATGAAGCATTATGTTTAGTTTGTTCCTGAGAATGAGCATGTTGATTCGATGGTTGAGATTTTGGTGTTTGATAGAGTAATGCAGATGTGGAAGATTTGCATGGTGGTTTTGTTGTCCTTGTTGAGGTGGAAACCTTTGGTGAAGATGAAGATGGTGGTAGACCTTTCTTTTTTGGTTTCAAAGTGTGGGACACACTTTTCTATCTATCGGGGGAGTCCGATGCAGGAGCATCTTGCATGGGAAAAATTATTGCGAAAAAAAAAATTTGAAAAAAAAAAAATTGTGGAGGAGAGAGAAAGTGACGAAAATTAGAGGAGAAATAATAAAAAAATAAAAAGGGAAAAAAGGAGAAAAGAAAGGAAAAGGGTATTTCTATTTTTGAGGTGCATAGGTGGCATAATAGAAAAAAATAAAAAATAAAATGGTTGTCATTCCATTTATCGAGGTGTGTGGGAAGAATTATATAAAGTTATGAATATTGTAGAAAGTTTTGGAAGTTGTAGAAGGTTGTGGAAGATGTAGAAGGTTGTGGAAGTTGTAAAAGGTTGTGGATAAGTCATGCATGGGGTGGTAAGTGCCTATTTAAGCAAGGCATATGAGCATTTCTAAATCAAGCTTGAGGAGTAGAAGCTTGGGAAGTGGAAGCTCGAGGAGTAGAAGCTCAAGGAGAAGCTTGGGAAGTGGAAGCTTGAGAAGGAGAAGCTTGAGAAGGTGAAGCTTTGAAAGGAAAGCTTGGAAAGGTGAAAGTTGTGGAAGGTGAAGCTTGGAAAGCTTGGAAGGCTTCAAGGTGTGAAAGAGAAGGAGGAAGTGAAGAGTGAGTTTTCTTGAGTCTGTGGACAGAGCGCCGAATGCGAGTTAGTTTACAATAGGATTATGGTGGAGTTGTGAGTGTAGACAGAGCGTCGAATGCGAGGCAGTTTACACTTGGATCTTGGATAAAGTTGAGAAGAGCTAGTGATTGCAGTTTAGAAACAAGGAGGTTGCTTGGTGGCTTGCGAGCACAAGTTGAGATCTCAGAGGTTTCTACTAGAGTGTGGATCTGGACTAGCTTGGGTTTGGATTGGATCTTGAGAGATCTTGTAGAAATGTTATTGTAATTGCTAAGGATTTTCAAGTTTAATAAAATTTCTTGGGAAGCATTTATCTCTCTCTGTCTTCATATTGTTGCATTCTTAGTTGTGATTTGGTAGGGTGGTGTGGCCCTTCGTCATTGGTATCAAAGCGTACCTTTATTAGTGGTATCAGAGCAATACTTCATCAATGAGAATCAAAATAAAACTAAGGATATTATCCTTATATTTTTTTTGCTCTAAAATTCCTTTGTATCATGACATGTTTTGTTGCCATCAATGCCAAAGAGGAAGATTGTTGGATACAATCATTTAATTGTATGTTGTCTTTGATGTTACACAAATGTCAAGTATATATTGAGAAATTAGTGTATGTCAAGCTCACTTAGGATTTAAAAGAAGTTCTTGTGTATGATGATCATTTCAATGTTAACCAAGTTTAGAATTAGTGTCTACCAAGTTCACTCGGCAACCAAAAAAAAGTTGGCATGGAACCAGTGTTAACCAAGCTCACTCGATTACAAAAGGAAGTCTAAAGAAAGTCTTTTTTGAGTTAGTATTGGCCAGCTAGGTTAGCTAACAAAAGATTTTCTTGAGTCAACATATTTAGCTTGATGAATTTATTTGTTAAGTCTATCTAACTTAAGGGATGAATATTGATTATTTCAAAGTGTATTCAAGCTAACTTGACAAGGTAAATGATATAAGTATAAGGTCAAGTTGTGAGATTGAATGTGTGAAGCATGGGATTGAAAAGATAAATCAAGGAAGTGAATTGGAAGGACATCAGAGTATCCAAGTTGACTGAGTTGCAAAGAACATTTTGATCAAGGAGGATCAAGTATTCAAGCCATAACAAAGATCTAAAATCAACAAATATAGTTGCATCAACAATCATGTCAAGTCATTGTTACTCTCTAATAATTTCAGTAGTGAATTAAATCTCTTAATAGAGTTAGCCTAACAACTATTTTTCAAATCCTCTAACAAGGTGACATTTTTAGATTGAAGTGTCTAAAGACCTCTAACAAGGCCACTCCTAATAGGATGATCTAAATCTTTTAACAGGGTCACACCTAATAGTGTGTTTTGTAACCTTTAATAGGGATGACTTCTAATAGGGCTCACTTCATAAAAGTAACAAATAGTAACTAGTTGCAATTGGTGGTTTTGCCAAATTGGGTTCCCCTGTTAAATCTTGGTGTCTCATGTGTTCATGTTATTTGCTTTATGTTTTTGCAACTAAGTTAATTAAGGTTAATCACATTTAATATCATAAGATCTGCATGTTTAGTGTTAACCGAGTAACACTGCATATATTAAGTATTAATTGAGTTTTTACCGAGTGACAGTCATTCTTAGTGTAAACTGAGTTATTTATTTAACCGAATCATTCAGTGCTAATAGAGTTACAATAATATTTCATGGTCAACAGAGTTTTGGTTTTGTATTGGATTGACTTCTTAAGGGATCTTGGATTTGTTTTTGTGGTAACTGATTCAACCCTCCCCTCTCAGTTACTCCTCTTATATTTACAACATACTAATGGTAAAGGAAACTGACTCCAGCCCTTATTTCTACCCTCCTTGTTGGAATTATTTAGAATAATTGAGAGGAGGGTGAATCAGTTATCCAAAGTCTAGATGTACAAATAAATCTTTTCATAGCTTAGTGAATCCATATCTATAAAAACATATTCATCATCCATGCATCCATTGGATCATACATTCACTTAAACTTGTATGTTACTGTCAAATCAACTTTGTAGAAATGTAAGCATGAAACATAATAGATTCAATAACACATTTGACACAATAATTTTATGTGGAAACCCATTTTGGGAAAAACCACTAGTAACATGTTACTCATTCTCTCTTCTAAAGTGATGTCTTGTGAAAGGCCAACCCTGTTAAAGGTTACAATACATACTATTAAATGTGACCTGGTTAGAGGATTTCAATCACCCTGTTAGGAGTGAGCCTTATTAGAGGACTTTAGATCATTCACTTAGAATGTATCCTAGTTAAAGGATTTACAAATGAGTATTAGGTCAACCTTAATCCAAAGTATTTACCCTAGATTGGTACAATGATTAGAAAGTAATAGTAAGGCTTGATTTAATAACAACTCACAACTCACTTGCAGATTATAGATCTCTATTTCAGTCCTCCATTCTATTTGGCTTTCACACACTTAAGCTTTGATAGCTTGTTCACCCATCAACCATCCATACCCTTAAGCCTTCTTGCTTTATTTTCCAATTGTAGTTTCTTATGTTTGGTCACTATATGAAGCAATACCTTAGACCTCTTGTCTAACTTAGGTTCTCGCACATGAAAAACTTTTCTTTTGACTAGTCATCTTTATAAATAGAAAGTTAAGATCTTTTTTTGTTCAACCTCTATAATCCATTTTAGGGTTAGGTAGGATTCAATGAATCTACCCATCTTTTCGTTTTAGTCCCTTTTGGAAACTTCTCCTTCAATCCTCTTTGAATTTTCCTTAAAATGGTTTACAATGAATTTTGTGCCACCAACTCATCATAGTTATCTTCCACAAGCTTCACAAAATTCAAGAAAACAAAATAGTCAGCTCAGATTTGTCAAATCCATGATTTAACATGAATAATAGCACTCGGCATCAAAATGTTGTCACTCAACTTCTAGACTATTCTTCCACTCATCATCAACTAGATCACTCGACAAACACTAAAGTTTATTGGTGCTTGACATCAACTAAAATTTACTTGGCTTAAATTGTATCACTTGACATATAATAAAATTTAACTTTGCTTAGCTCCAACTGATTTTTTGCGAGGCTTGCACTATCTTTTCTTGACACCTACTATCCACTTGGTCAAGCTTGCCAGACTCAATTCTTCTTACTTGTTCTTCTAAACTTAGTCAGTGTATCCAACATTTACAACCTTAAGTAAATAATCAATGCACTATATCATCACTATCTTAACTGATCTTTGTACTCCTTTTATATACCATAACTCAACCTTTTCTCTAGGTGCTTTTGTTATCTCATTTGATCAAATCCTCTTCATCAATAAAACAAATGATAGTAGTCAAAATCAACTAAGCAGTTGTCTTGCCAACAAGTAGCAAGTTTGACATCAGTGACAAAATAATAATTGAAACATTTCTCATACTCGTATTAATCTGTTTTCAACAATCTCCCTCTTGGCATTGGTGGAAAACTAGTATAACCAATACAACCAAGAATAATACCAAAAAGAAAATAATTCCTTGTATTGAAATCTCTCCCTCTATCAATAGCTTTCATCTTCTGTATATGTTACAAAATTTTGTTATGATCAACAGACAATCAACTCATCCTTATGACTCCCTCTTGATCACTTTCTCTCCTTGTGACTCCTTATATCTCCCTCAGTACTATCTCCCTCTTGCTAGGTAGATGTATGTCTTTTAATCATCAGGCACACTATCTCCCTCTGAGTAGACATTTCTTTTTGTATTATTTCCTTTTACTATATCTCCCTCTTTGATAATAATGCCAAAGACTTGTCATCTTATCATGTAGATATGAACATTTATAATTTCCCCCTCTATCATCTAGCTTGTGACTATTTTGCAACTCTATTTCTTTGATTACTTTAGGCAGCTCCTAAAGTAAGATCCACTGCATCAATGTGTAACATATGCCAATCATCTCAGTTGATGCAAGGTACTTCTCATGCTTCTTAAATAGCCTTGGATAGGTGTATCACGCCTAGTTTACCTCTTATATACTCATGAGAATCCTTAGGTAATGCTTTTGTGAAGATATCAACTATTTGCTCTTTTGCATTAACATATTTCATCTTCACCTCTTTGTCTTGAACTAACTCTCTCAAGTAATGATACTTGATTTCAATTTGCTTAGTCTTTGTGTGCATCACAAGATTCTTTGATATATTTATAGCACTTGTATTATCACAATAAAGTATCATAGTGTAGACACCTAAAATTTTCCAAAACCCTTTTCCTGACCAATTAAATAAATATTTATTATTTATTTAATTCCCCTACCTTTAATTAAATAAATTTTACATTTATTTAATTATATTTGCCTTTCCTTGATTTAAATAAACTAAGGTTTATTTAAATCCTAACCTATTCCCCTTGCATCCTAACCCATTCACTTTAATTAAGTACTTCATTTACTTAATTAACCCCTTTCCTAATCCCACTTGGAATTAAATATTACATTTAATCCTATTTGAGCACATGGCTCATACCTTTAACCCTCTCCCAACCTCACTACTCCTAACTAAACCATCTTGCTAAACCTACCCACTTCCTTAATCATGCTTTCTTTTCCTAATCATCTTGCTAAATTACCTTTTAATCCTAAGTGTGTGCTCACACATGTGTGAGGGATGTTCACACTTTCCTCATCCCTTATGTCTTCCATGCCTCTTGCACACTTGTCCTCTTGCATGAGAGTCAAGGTGTCTCACACATGTGTGAGAAGCTATGTTTCTCACACTTTTTGCACACTTGTCCCCTTGCATGAGAGTCAAGGTGTCTCACACATGTGTGAGAAGCTATGCTTCTCACACCTCTTGCACACTTGTCCTCTTGCATGAGAATCAAGTTGTCTCACACATGTGTGAGAAGCCATGCTTCTCACACCTCTTCCACTTGTCATGAACATGTCACCATCAAAGGTTGCTCACACATGTGTGAGCATATTGCCCCCTTTGAATGGTCAAAACCCTAATCCACTTGGAGTCTACTTGGCCTCCACCTTATTGACACCTCATCGATCCTGAGAGATCCTAGCCCTTCATCTTGCCTTTAATCTCAACCGTCCATTGCATCTCATTTCCTATAAAAGGAGAGCCCTCTCCTCATTTTCACAAGCACTATCTACCCCATTGTTATGCTGCAGGAATTGTGAGCAACCACATCCCATGAGCAAGGAAATCATCTACACTTGATGGTTTCATGAGGTTTGCATAGTGATATTTTCAATAGTTGTATGCTCTTTTTTGTTTCATGTTGCTTATTTACATGTTTATCTTCCACATTTTGAGGTTTGCATAATCATGTAGGAATAGATATTAGTTGCTTAGTATTTATTCCATTTATTATGTTTTTATGCAATACATTTTGGCATGCTCTGTGGAACCCACTTCATGGGTTCAAACTAACTATCTGTGTTTTTGAGTGTTTTGTGAGTTTTCAAGTTTGTAGGTCAAAGGCTTGCATTTGGAGATCAAGTTTCATGAGGAGCCTCTAATCGAGTCATAAAGCCCATCATCATGTTTGGAGGACATAAAGGAAGTCTTTTGACATACAACACTCAATATTTCATTTCTTATTGCTTTATTTTCAAGTTCTAGGATGTATATACGTTGAATAAACTCTTTGTTAATAGAAAAGACAAAAAAAAAAAAAAAACTCCTTTGATGATAAATAGCTAGCTAAAAAAAAAGAATGAAAAAAAAGGGGTCGATTAGTTTCATTTTGGTTTTATTTTGTTTATACATATTTCCTTTAAAATCATTTATATTTATACATTAATAAACCAATTTTTTTTAAATTAAAAAAATAAAAAATAAAAAAATAAAATAAAATAAAAAATTGTGCTATGCAGGTTGGGCACTCGTAGGTGCCACCACCAGTGGTGCCCATGAGTGCCGCCCCCGCGCCGCCCATCGGCCACTCCTTGTAAACCCTCTGCCTTTGCCACTACCTTACCACCTGCCGCTGGCACCACCTCCCCTCGTGGCCGCTACTTTTGTCACTTCCGTGGCTGCCTTGAGTCGCTCTTGCCACTCGCCATCTCCACTCACCCGAGTGCCTCTGCTACACCACTGCCTCAACCTCCCGTGCAGCCATAGTTTTCCGCTTAGCCCACAACCATTACTCCTCTATCACCGTCGAAACCCCCACTCCCTGGCGGCACCCCTCTGTCCCGGCCCGCAGCCCAGCGTCTACTGCTGTTTTGCCAAAACCTGCCACCATTACTCCTGCCTCTGCGCTTCTCGCCCACGGCCAACACCACCCATCGAAAGCCGCCTTCGTCGAACGCTGAGCCTCTATGCCCAAACAACCTCGCCTCCCTACTCAGCACAACAACTGTGCCAAAACCCACGGCCACGACGCTTCCCCTTCTCTTGGCACCCCGCCGCTCTATCTCACGCCCTGTCCAAAAACCCTCTAATACCATCCTGCAACCTCACCCATGCTCTGCTCTCGACCTCGCCCCCATTTCCCCCACTGCTCACCGTTGCAACCGCCTGCCTCCATCACTCACAAAAAACCCTAACTCGCCATCCATTCCTGCCCCTCCTGCTTGCAACCTGCTCCCTGCCCACAAAACCCTCATCCACTAACCGCTGCTCAGCCTCCACTCATCCCACCACCTCTGCATTTCCTGCAACCTCCCCTACCATCCCCCACCATCGCACCTCCCCGCTTCACTGCCTCCGCTTGCAAAACCACCCAAACACCACTCGACCCGAAAACCCTTTTTAATTTTTATCTTTTTTTAAGAAAAATAAAAAAATTAACATGTCGATTAAAGCTAGAAATCTTGATTGATGTTTTTTTTTTAAACCTTTATGTTTTCAAACAAATCTTATCTTTTTAATAACAAATCTAGATTTCAATTTTTTGTAAAGTAAAAACGTTCAAAAACAAAAAAAAAAATTGCTTGACTTGCACCTAACCATCAAATTTTTGCTTGTAGGTTGCTGACATCATCACTGCATCAGTAGTCCACATGCCCTTTTAAGCCATAAGGAGTAGCCTTTCATTTTTTTCTCATAACTTGAGCATATGGGCTCCATTTTCGAAAAATGAAATATTGCTGAAAAGATGATTCTGAGCCCATCGCGATAATATTGGTTTCATGAGATTTTGATGCAGTTTAGATCTCAATTTTTTCTATCAAAGTCCAAACTTTGTGCTAACCTTTTCATTGCAGGGTTATTTCACGTTTGTCCTACATTTTCATTGCCCTAACTTGTGTTTTTGTAGGGATATCTTCTTAATAACCATCTTGCTTGCATTTTTTGCTTCAAATTTATTTTTGGGAATGAACTTGTATGCATAAACACTTGTCTTTGAATGTATGATTAACGCTAAAACTCAATCTTGAATGCATGGTTAATCAAACGCTTTTGCTTTGGAATGAATGATCACACAATCTTGAATGTCTAAGGATCAATGAACATTGCAATACACATTTCATTTTGGTGCTTAAAACGAACAATCAATCAATCTTGAATGCATAAACGGAATTGATCTTTCCTTATCAAATTTGCTTATGTTGATGACACTCAATTTACTTATGTTGGCGAACTCTTGATTTGTATGACATTGTCAAATTGGAAAGAACATTGTATGCTTTAAACACCTGTGTCTTCAAGTAGATTACAAAACCTAAAGTTTCATTGGGAAAGAACGCTTGTCTTTTGAACCCCAGGACCACTTACATATTCTCTGCCCTCACACCTTCGGGTGATCTTGAGTGCACAAGAAATAAGTGGTCTTGTTTTTCTTTTTTTAGGAGGCCTTCTTGGGGATTTCATCACCCCTTGGGATGATCTCAACTCTCGTGTTCTGGCGGAGTATAAATATTAGGAGGTGAATCGAAAGACACCTCTCTTGGAAGTAAAATATTGTCACTCTTGGCTAAGCCCCAAAGAATTTTATACCTTTGGGAAGTGAAGGAGGAGATTTGGGTTACCGTCTCCCCTCGGCTGTGTGGCAGTATTTTCTTTCATCTACAGATTTGGGCCTTACGTACCTTGCATATATCGAGGAGGTCCTCTAGTTGATCCTTATATATCCTAGTTGAAATCTTATAGGATTGTTGGTGTGTTTGACGTTCTTGAGTGTTTGAAACACACTTTCCTTGTACATATTTCATTGTATATATTTTGCATCTCAAATTTGAAAAATTAAAAAACATCATAAAACATAAAAACCAAAAAAAATCATAAAGTTTCAAAAATCCAAAAAAATCAAAACAATTTCAAAAACAACAAAAACATTTCTTGGTTCAAGTCCTCTTAGTCAAGTTGTCCACATCAATTCCACATCATCAAAGTCATCACCTTCATACATCTCTTGTCTTCATCATTCAAACCATTCCTTGACATCTTTATCATCTCTACTCGTCCAAATCATTTCCTTGTCATTCAATCTAATCCATAATCTTCATCCTAGTCATGATTCCTCATAATCTAGATTCAGTTTCCTCCATCAATCCCATTATGCATTCCTAATTCAATCCTCCACACCATCATCCTTCTAATCTAATCCCTTGTCAAATTTAGTCATTTATAATCAATTCTTAATTCGATCCATTTACATATTCCTCCATAATCAATCTTTCTAATTTCATTCACGTCTTCTTCTAATTCAACTTTTTATCACATCTTCTACTTTGGACATAGGAGCATTGTCATCAATACTGGACTTTCATTCAAATACCACATTCACTTGTTTGCCATATCATAGGATTTTTATCACATAAAATCAAACCCTAATCCAATCAATATCAAATCAAATCAAATCAAACCTTAATCCAATCAATATCAAATCAAGTCCAATCAATATCAAGTCAAATTCAATTCAAATCAAATCAACGCAAAGTCCAATATTGCTCCTAGTTCCAAGTTCATATTCCATCCATCATCAAATCTTTCATCACTCTTCCTCTAGCATCTATGGATCTAAATTTTCTTAATCAAATGGTTAACAATCTTCAAAGACAATATGGAGTTATACCTCCTGTTTAACCTACATATCAGATTCATCCTCAACATTTCATACCCAAGTCTCATCCATCTCATGTTCATTATTCTTCTACCTTTGACAAGGGAAATCCACCTCATTATCCTTCATCTACATATGCTTCCATTCCTAGCCCACACACTTCCTCAAACACAAATGCCCTTGCCATAGAAATGGAGCAACTAAAGAATTATCTTTTAGCAAGTCAACAGAAAGAGGCCACCTTTCATGCCATGTGTCCTCTTCCTCCATGTTTCGAAGATCCTAGTCCTCATGTCCCATCCAACCCCCACCCTCCATGCAATCCTCTACCCATAGTTACACCTTCACACACTCCTAATCCTCCAAAAAATCATCTCCACCTCATAAGGGGTATTTCTCATCATTCTTGGCTAAGTGTAAAATACAAAATGAAGAGAGCCAATCACCCAAAGTTATACCCCCAATTCCATCTCACGACCTTCCTCCAAAGCATGACACTATAGATTCCTCTTCTTCTCTAGATCTTAGCATTTCTCCATCTCATCATTCCCTTATCCCTCAAGATCCATTTATCCCTCCTAGTCCATCTCCTAATTCCCTTCCTAATCAAGATCAAGACATTCCATGTTCCACACCTCTTACTGATTCCACTCCACCTCAAGAATTTGCATCCGTAGCTCCTCCACTTCATGCACAAGTTCCTTCCACTTCATCCACTCATACTCCTCCATGTCAAGATCAAATCACCCTATCTCATGGCTCCATTCCCTCCACTCCATTCAATGATCCTATTCCATCTCATGATCCATGCATTCCACTCCATGATCCTCTTCTAAGTCAAGATCAAAGCACCCCTTCATTTGCCTCTCATGATCCCCATCGATCTCAATATTCTATTATCCCTCACAATCCCCCTTGTAATCCTAATCCTCCACATGATCCTATCACACCTATCCAATCCACTCATGAATCCCATATACCTGGACTGGCATCTTATGTTGAAAATGATATTCCATTAAAGAAATAATATCTCAAGATGTTGGTACACCTTCCACAATTCCTCCTTCCAAACCTAAAGCCTCCCATCATTCCTCTTCCAAATCCATTTTGGGACCTTATATCAATATCCCCATTCCTTCCTCACTTCCATCCATTTTAGGTCCTTATGTTCCACATCCGAATCCTTCATCCCTTCCTTCCATTTTGGTTCCTTACATACATCCATCCACCATATCCATGTTTTCCACTTCATTCCCTCTTGGTTCTAGTCAAGATCAACAAAGGCACACATCCTTAAATTCCTTCCAACGTTCACCATCCATGCACTCTCCACCCCATTTATCTTCATGCACCCATACTATTGCCAATGGAAGAAAATTGGATGCTAAAGAAAAAATGAATAAAGTCAAAAATCCACAAAAGCCCAAGGATCAACATGTCCCTTCTAAATGACATGTTCAAGAAAAGAAAAATCTGATCCAAAGAAAAATCAAAAGGCCACAAAGTCTAAAAATAAAAAATGCAAAAATTTTGTGGATCCCAAAGCTACTTAATGTAGCAATGAATCTCAAAGAAAGATTCAAAATGACATCCAATTTGGCTAATCCAAAGGCTTCCACATCCATTTTGGGTCCTTATATACCCAAATCTACCATCCCAAATCCATTGTCTCCTTCCTCCATTTTGGGTCCCTATATCCCAAAATCCAAACTTTCTCCTACCTATCCTCCACAATTTCCTCATTTCCATCACCCTTCAAGGTGTGTCCCAATGATGATCTTTCTGCCTCCTTCATCCATTCATTCACAAGTCTTCCAACCTAGCATCGATCAACCATGTCTTCCTCCCACCCACTCCACCACCTTACTCCAAACCCTTTCATTAGTCATTATCCTCCATTCCCCAATCCACCTAATCCTTCTTTTCCCTATCCTATCAACATCTATGAGAAAATAGTAAAAATTCCTTGAAAATAAAAAAGAAAGAGAGAAAAATATCAAGGGATACTATTCGTATATCTAGATGCTTGAATCCTCCCTTGATTTTCCCTTCATGTCTCCATTGTCTTCCACTTCCACTTATCCATCCATTCACTTTTCCTTCTTCCACTTGCACTCTACACTGGGGGCAAGCTCCCTCCATATAAAGCTTCCATACATATCTTCCCTCCTTCCCTCTACTGTTCATTAGCCCTTTTCCAACTTTGATCTTGACTTTCACTTTCCTTTCATCCATCCATATGCTCACTTGACATATCCCTTGTGCATTATCCACACATTTTCCTATGTACTTACATAATCCTTCCATACATTTGATCTTGACATACTATCCATCTCTTGCATTCCATAGTCCTTGTCATGTTCATTCATCCATTTTTCATCCATACTCCTACATACTTCCATCCTTTTTCCATATGTCCTTGATCTTGGTTGTCCCTACCTTTCCTCCACTTCATATCGCACATGTCATCCATCTCCTTCATATCATTATCCCTTTTTCATACCCTCCCTCCCATATCCCTTATTCATTCCCCTTTCATACCCATGCTCATGATCACTATTAGAGGCACAATACCAAAATGTTTATACATGCTTTGGAAGAGCACATGCCTTCTTTTCCTTCCTACGCTAGCCTTCGTTCCATCTTTCCATTTTCACACATCCTTTCCCACCTTATTTCCCACCATATTCCTATCTTTGGTATGGGGCATTTGGAATCCTTCAAAACATGATCCTTGGCTATGCATTTTTCGCCACCATATCATTTGGCCCCTCATATCCTTTCACTATTCCTTTCATCCACCTACTCACATTTCTTTTACTCCACTTACCATGCCTTGACTTTCCCTTGTCATTGGTCCCAATTGATTCTATTCCACATTCATTCATATCACATTCAATCTAATTCTTCCAATCACTTCAATCCAATTCATTCATCCTCTAATTCAATCAATTTTCAATTCTTCTAATCCTTTCACATCAAATCAATTTCTATTCTACTCTCATAATTCTTCATCCTATTAACATTATTCTTCCAATCTCATCCCCATTCATTCTTCTACTTATATTTCAATTTCATCTGTTCATCCAACTTCTCCATAAAAAAAAGAAAAAAAGAAAAAAGTCTCACTATGCAATCAATACTAATGCAATCAATCTAATCTTGCAATCTTGTACATCAATCTTTAATAATTTCATCCATTTAACCCAATTAGCTGATAATCTGTTAACCATATTCAAACATCATTATCATGGGATGAATCCTTCCCAATCCTTGGATGTGCATTACGCTTATCATTAGCTTTGCCATCCTTAATCAACCATCGTCAATCAATCCATTCATTAGTTTTCAGCTTGACTAGGGGCAAAATGTTGGTTTGCTTTTGGTCTTTTGTGCATGATTGCCTGTTACTTATATGCATTACTATTTTTTGCATTTATCATGGTCATTGCATCCTATTGTCCCCAGGAATCATGGTCTTCCATATCATGGTTTCATAAGGCATATGGTTGTATTAGACCCCTATTTTCATGTTTGACATGTTGTCATCTTGGTTCCTCATACCTTGGTGCATAGTGTTGAGTACAATATCAAACTTAGGTTGTTCACACCATTGCATCATAAATTTTCCACTCCCGTCCATCTTTCCGTTCATTTCAAGAGAACATCCGTGTTCTCCTAACCCGCATGTCCTCTCAAGGGGGCATACCCTTCCACCCTTGACATCCTTCCTCATCCTTCCATGACTGGGGCATCATGCTACTGGTCTTATCCTCCTAGCCACTATATTTTATTCTTCTTTGATATAACATTACTAATGCTATATCAAAGAGGGGCAAAATGTAGACACCTAAAATTGTCCAAAACCCTTTTCTTGACCAATTAAATAAATATTTATTATTTATTTAATTCCCCTACCTTTAATTAAATAAATTTTACATTTATTTAATTATATTTTTCTTTCCTTGATTTAAATAAACTAAGGTTTATTTAAATCCTAACCTATTCCCCTTGCATCCTAACCCGTTCACTTTAATTAAGTACTTCGTTTACTTAATTAATCCCTTTCCTAATCCCACTTGGAATTAAATATTATATTTAATCGTATTTGAGCACATGGCTCCTACCTTTAACCCTCACCCAACCTCACTACTCCTAACTAACCCATCTTGCTAAACCTACCCACTTCCTTAATCATGCTTGCTTTTCCTAATCATCTTGCTAAATTACCTTTTAATTCTAAGTCTGTGCTCACACAAGTGTAAGGAATCCTCACACATGTGTGAGGGATGTTCACACTTTCCTCATCCCTCATGTCTTCCATGCCTCTTGCACACTTGTCCTCTTGCATGAGAGTCAAGGTGTCTCACACATGTGTGAGAAGCTATGCTTCTCACACCTCTTGCACACTTGTCCTCTTGCATGAGAGTCAAGGTGTCTCACACATGTGTGAGAAGCTATGCTTCTCACACCTCTTGCACAATTGTCCTCTTGCATTAGAATCAAGTTGTCTCACACATGTGTGAGAAGCCATGCTTCTCACACCTCTTCCACTTGTCATGAACATGTCACCATCAAAGGTTGCTCACACATGTGTGAGCATATTGCCCCCTTTGAATGGTCAAAACCCTAATCCACTTGGAGTCTACTTGGCCTCCACCTCATTGACACCTCATCGATCCTGAGAGATCCTAGCCCTTCATCTTGCCTTTAATCTCAATCGTCCATTGCATCTCATTTCCTATAAAAGGAGAGCCCTCTCCTCATTTTCACAAGCACTATCTACCCCATTGTTATGCTATAGGAATTGTGAGCAACCACATCCCATGAGCAAGGAAATAATCTACACTTGATGGTTTCATGAGGTTTGCATAGTGCTATTTTCAATCGTTTTATGCTCTTTTTTGTTTCAAGTTGCTTATTTACATGTTTATCTTCCACATTTTAAGGTTTGCATAATCATGTAGGAATAGATATTAGTTGCTTATTATTTATTCTATTTATTATGTTTTTATGCAATACACATAGGTTCAATGATTTCCTCCTTCATACCTTTGAGTAGTTGTTTGATCCATACAATGTTTGTACAATTTATTGCAGCAATAACATATTTAGCTTCGACAATAGATTGAGACATGCAGTTTTGTTTTTTGCTAGTCCATATAACCAATCTTTTTCCTGAGAAAAATTCTCCTCCACTAGTGCTCTTTCTGTCATCAATATTTCCAGCCCAATTAGGATCAATGTAGGCTCTCAACTCAATTTTTTAATTTTTCTTGTAGTATAGACCATAGTCTTTTGTACCTTAAAGATATCTCATTATTCTCTTCACAACCATAAAATGATTCTCTTTAGGATTAGCAGAGAATCTTGCAACTATCCTCATAGATAATACAATATCAAGTCTAATATGTACTACATATTGCAATTTACCAATCATAGACCTATACAATGTTTGATTCACCTTAGCTAAAGCATCATTCTTTGAAAGTTTATGCCCTGTCACCATAGGTGTGCTTATTGGCTTGGAATCTTTCGATCCAAAAGTTTTCATTATCTCCTTTACATTTTCTGACTGAGTGATGTATATACCATATTTCTTCTGATGTAATTGCAAAAACACAAAGAACTTGATTTCTCCAAACATAGACATCTCAAATTCTTTCTTCATTTTATTTGCAAAAGCTTTACATAAAGTATCCTGACCTCCAAATGTGATATCATTAACAAAAAATTCTAATAGTAAAATACCTTTGCCTTTCTCCATCTTCAAGTACACATTGTTGTTATCACCAGTCCTCTCAAATCCTATCTTCACAAGATAATTGTGAAGCCTTTCATACCATGCTCCTAGTGCTTGCTTGGAACCATATAAAGCTTTGTGTAGTCTACATACCATGTTCTTGTTGTTAGCATCAACAAATCCTTCTGCCTATTCTATATAAACCTCTTCTTCCAATATGCCATTTAGAAATGTAGATTTAACATCCATTTGATAAACTCTTAAACCTTTGTATGTAGAGTAAGAAAGAAGAGTTCTTACTCCTTCCAATCTTGCAACAAGAGAAAATGTTTCTCCATAGTCTATCCATTCTTCTTGTGCATACCCCTTGCAAACTAATCTTTCCTTATTCCTTGCGACTTTACCATTCTCATCTAACTTGTTTCTATACACCCACTTGGTGCCAATCACATTTTTATCTTCTAGTCTAGGAACTAGAGTCCATGTCTTATTTTTCTCAATCTGTTCAATCCCTTATTTCATGGCTTTACTCCAGTCCACATCTTCTAAGGCATCTTTCAATATTTTAGGTTCATGCATGCTAAGAAAAATGTATCATTTCTCAACCTATTCCTTTTTAATGGTCTTGCATTTTTATCTCCAATAATTTGTGCAGCAGGCTGATGTCTTTTGACATACTTTGACAGTCTTGGTTCTGCTATGTTTTCCTCATTTGGTCTCTCAACTTATAAATCACTATGTACTTCTATATCAAGTATTTCAATATCTCTTTCATGTACACTACTCTCAAAATTAGAATATGCCTCAAATATATTTTGTAACTTGGCACCTGATTGTAGCTTGGTTCCTGAATGCAACTCAACATTCATAGTGTGTGACTTGACAACCACTGAAGCTTGTTGTTGATTTGCAACTTTATTTACAACTTCTTCATCAGTAGACATACCTTCATAAAAGTATACAAATGTTTTGTATTCCTTTGGTTCCTTCATAGGTTCAACCTCATGCACTTCTGTATATTCATCAAATTTCACATTTGCACTTTCCACAACTTTGTTAGTGTTAGTATGTAAGCACTTATAAGCTTTTCTTCTTGTGGAATAGCCAAGAAATATAACTTCTTCACTTTTAGCATCTAATTTACCATTTTTGAAATCCTTGAGAATACAACACTTGCTTCCAAATACCTTAAAATATTTTACATTGGGTGAGTATCCATACCATAGTTCAAAAGGTGTTGAATGGGTACCTTTCTTGACTTGCACATGGTTCAAGGTATAGATAAGTGTACTTACAACCTCTCTCCAATATTTCAAAGCAACCATTTTCTCCATCATGAGTGTCCTAGCACAATCCATTACAGATTTGTTCCTACTTTTAGCAATTCCATTTTGTGGAGGGGTTCTAAGGGCAACATAAACCACTCCAAAAACTATTGCATAGCCAAAAATAGATTTGGGAACAACATTTGCTATATAGAATGTGAAGAAAATGATACAAAATAGTCACATTTACTTTAGCAAACCAACTTTCCCCTGCAGATAGTTTAAAGAGCTCCTGAGAAAACACACCTAAAATAGTTGTCATGCTCCTTGCAAGATTTGATATATTGCCTATGTTATTTGTCTTTTGTTGCACTGATGTCTTTCCTATTACAAGCTTGAGCACTATCGCATCGTGGTTCAAGAAATTGATATTTTTTTATAGATACCTATATGTTTTGTTTGCATCTAAATTGTAAAAGATAGAAATGCACAAGGTATAAGATATTCTCATGGACATTATTTTCACATCACTATAATGATTTTTTATATGTTAATATTATAGTAAAAGGTGAGAGTTAAAATTTCTAAATAGAATTTGTAGTATGTCAACGATTTGGCCAATAAATTTATAGCCTATTTTGGAATTTTAACTTCTTCACTGGGATTACAAAACTTATGTGGAAGAAGTAATTTTCTTTAGCATTGTTTTATTTTGACTCAGATTAAAACGTTATTTATTTTAAATTTTGAAATATTATCATTTACTTAACAACATTCTTGTAGAAGTCAATATAAATTCAATGAGAGCATAGTGAAGCCACTCTAAGTATAAATGATAAGGTGTTATAAAAAATAGTGAACCCAATACTATTTCAACTTTTACCAAAGATTCCTTGTGCATATTAGAAATAATTATTCATAAAAAAGCATAAAAAAAAATAATGTTCCTTAATAAATCTGTGATCACATTTAAAAAAAAAAAATTATTCTATTTCTTAAATTAATATATTTTCTATTCGAGCATTATTAGGAGTTGTATTTGGTTAAGGTATGTATGTATAACTTTTCATATTTTCTAAAGATTTCATCTAAGATAGAAAGTGTTTTAATCATTATTTTTTTCATTGTTCTTCTTTTATTGGCGTTGTATAAACTAAGCATATAATATTCCGATGATTACTTTGTTTTCTTGCTTGAACTGGTTGAGACCTTGTGTTGAACACAACCCAACACTTAACTCTTCAAAAGAGTAGATGAATTATTTAATTCATATAATGACAATAGTCGTATATTTGACAATTTACTACTTGTGAATTTTTGTTTTGTAAATTTTGCACAACCATAAAACCAAACTTCTATTAGGCATATGATGAAAAATCTCCAAATTCTGTTCAACATTTCCATTCTACCCATATCCCACAATCATCTTCATCCACAAAACATCATCTTGCTCAGGCATCTTCTCGACATCTCTTTACATATTTCTCGAGCTTGAAAATTACAATCAAATCATAGGGAATGCCACATTTTTTAGGTCCATCTCTAATTATTTCATGTCTGCTTCATCATTTCTCAAGAATTACTGATGAGATTTACATTTGAACAATGAACATAAATTGCTAGGGAATTATCTGTCAGGGAATTATGATTTTTACCTCTTTGTAGTGAAGTGGGCAATTATTTTTGGAAATGTGGGCAGCTCGCACAGATTATGGGTTACTTCTTTCTATTAGTATTTAGGTTGTGGTGATTGTAGGGTGATTGGGGTTCTTTAGTATGAGGAAATCCGAGCCTCATCTTGTAGAGAGTTTGGGGTTTCTAAGTTAGAGCAATTTAGGGTGTTTGTTGTAGAGATTATAGGGGGAAAATGAAAACAAGTTGAACCGCCTAGTTGTGCAGAATGGAAGAACAAACCAGAGGTTTGGGATATCCTCAGGCGTGGCAATTTTACCAGCTACATGGAGAGACTTAAAAGAAATAATCCTGCTATCACGCACCAGTTTGTAAAATTTTGGAAGGATGGCTCGATTTTGGTCGAGAATCAAAGGATGGAGGTTACAATTGAGACCATTGCAGAGGCTACTGGGTTGGATTTGGGCGGGATGAATTTATACAGGGAAAGGAAGATATTGGACAAGGCAATTAATGATTTTGTTGAGACTGAATAGGAAAGAAACTGTTTGGTTAAGATAGGTACTTCTTACTTTAACTCGGCTTCTGTGTCTCATCTGTGGCAGTTTATTTTCTTTGTCATTATGGAATATTTAACTTTAGATGGTAGATATACCAAATTGTATGGTTATCACTTTGTGCTTGCAAACCATTTTCGACATAATATTAGGGTGAATTTTCCTTCCTACCTATTGCAATCTCTTGCCATTTCTACTCAAGCCATTCAGTGTGACCAAACTAGGGAACATGTATGCCATGAAGGGCTTATGGTTTTGATCATGAATGTGCTCAAATATAAAAAAATCCAGAAACCAAGGAATTTTAAAGTGGAAGATCAAGATACTGAAGGGAGTATTCAAGAAAAAGGCTATGACTCTGATACACAAGATGAGGTTGAAGGAGGTCTGGCTAGCCCTAAAATTGGTTCTAATGGTAGCAATAAGAAAAAGAAGAAGAATACTAAGCAGGAGGATTCTGACCGAGAGAGGGAAAGTGATTTTGTTGAAGAAATTGTTCGCGAGCACATAAAAAATAGGGGAGGCAGTAAAGGTAAAGGTAAGGGTTGTCTAGATGAGAGAGTGTCTATGCATTTTGATGATGAGCCTTTGGCTCAATGCCTGGAGAGGAAAAGGAAGCCTATGCGAATCAGGTCAATAAAAATGCTAAGAAAGTTAAAAATGATTCTAAAGCTGATATTGATGAGCAGGGATCTAAATTTGAAGGCGGTGATAGTGGGTTAGGGTTTTCTAAAGGTATGTTTGGCAACTCGGGCTCTATTTGGAAGGACATTGGCATCTTAAAGCATAAAATGATTATGCTAAACAAGGAAATGGAACCATTTTCCAAAATGGCGAGACGGGAAAGAACCCTAGGACAACATATTGACAAGCTCTCGGAGGTCATAGGAAATGCTAAAGAAGTTAAAAATCTGATGGATAAGATTCCTCTGTTGGAAGCTAAACAGAGGGTTATGGACAAGGATATTAGTAGTGTCCAGGGGAAGGTGTCAAAAATTGAATCCAGACTGGGCAACATGGACAAATAGCTTAAGCAGATGGTGGAAAATGTTTCTACCTTCCTGGAGAAGAATGAGGTAGGTAAAGACCAGGATTCTCCATTGGGGGCTAATTCTCAAGGACCAAGTATGTGTACCTGGGCCCATTCGAAGAAGATTGAGGAAACTAGTAGGAAAGATAAAGTCAAATTTGCTATTGAAAACATGCATTCTCTGGTGGACCAGGCTGTGAATCTGATTAATACTCCTTAGCTGGTCGGTTGCTATTCCTTTGCTAGACTTTTGTTATTTTTTCTAGCACTATCCTCTGTGACCTCTTTTTGTTGTCTGAGGTCTGTTTCATGCTTGATCTTGGTTTCTTTTCTCTGTAGTTCTTCTCTCTTGCTTGTTTCCAGAACTTTGCTATTGTATAGGTTTTAGGTCCTTTAAAACCTGCTTTTACTTAATCAAAACAATCAACATAAACTGCTCAACCCCACTGACAAGATCGATATGCATGAAAATTTAGTCTCATTAAGTAGAATAACACTTTTTTATGCAAAAATATTTCTAACTCTATATGATTCTTCTATTGAGGGCTACAACTAATTTCTCCACTAATTTCTAGAAATATCACCAACATATGCCTTTTAGTTATTAACACATTCTCAGAGATGGAGTGTTGAAATATTTAGTACATAACAAAATTATTTGTAGTTTGCAAGAACTTACCCAAAAAGCAATTGGATTGTTCTATCACTTGTCATTGTGTCTATTTTATTTTTAAAAATTACTTTTTAGATAATTTAAACCTAATTGGCAACTATAGAAATAAAATTATAACATTTCTTTGCATCTTATAGTGGCTCACTTCCATAGACCTCGCATAAAAAAAAAAGTTTTGCGTACTTCATATTTGAAAGTAGTGGGTCTTCTCCCATTTTTAACTTAATGTTACATTAAGATAAGTGTAATATATTATAATAGATTTCAAAAAGTTTACAAAATAAGCGATACATTTTTTCTTGTAACTACTTCAATACACTTTTCTAATTAAATATACATCAACTTTAATCAAGTTTTACAATTAGTATCAAATTTTGAGAGGCTACATTATGCACATGTTTTCATCGTTTGATTTTTTTGATATGCAATGCCCCAATACTTGCTACTCTTAAAAACTCACGAGAGTGAATCCAAACAAACCCTACACAATATTAGCAATGATATTATCAACTATAGTAATGATGTTAATAGCACAAGGGCCAAGAAGGATTTATTGTTGGATCAGAGTTTCAAAACCAACATGCCACATATTGAGTGTTGAAATTGGATGTAATATGCATCCAACTGTGACTAGGACATTCATGTTGACAAAAGAAATTCAACAAAATTCAAGTGTTGTTTCAATGTCTACCCTAGACACCCTGACTTTGGTTGGACCCGCATCATCGTCAGCGAAGCCAACCACCTTCTTGTATACATTTTAGCTTATTTTTTGAAATGCTTGTTGATAGATAATTTATATGCACAAATCTTGTATTTCCCCTACTTTTTTTGCTTATGCTTTGCTCTTTATCGTTACATTGGATAAGGAGTAGCCACCAATGTGTGTTTAACGTTCCTGATATTTTGTGATTATTTGAATGGAAAACAAAGTTGACAATTTGATTATTTGGGTAGACTGATAACTGATGTGTTTAGCAACTATCATTGGACTTTTATACATTCACAGTGAGCACAATTTTTTGTTAAAAATTTCTTCCTATTTTTATTATTATGTTATAACTTGTGATTTTCTCCCCTTATAGGAAGTGTGTTCAATTCATATTGCATAAATATTATTGAAGTTTATTTTCAAAAATATATGTTGAAGTTGATGAATGATCAACCCTACAGCTCCCAAGAATCATCTGCATGCAAACACTTGTCACAGAAAGAGAGAAGCACAATCTATGGAGGTTGGATTTCCTAGGTCCATAGATGAGACATTCTTGATGAGAAAAAAAATAAATTGTTATTATCAAAAGTGAATGAATGTAATAATTAAAAAGAGAGATCGTCCTTATAAAGGAGATCAAAACCCTAATAGGAATCTAACCTAAGTTGCATTATAATAATTAATAAGAGAATTAATTATTATATGCCTAAAGTTTGGCTTAAGTGAAATAGAGTTAATTAGAAAATGTCTAATTACTCTAACACCCCCCAAGATAAAATTAGGGAGTAGCTAAAAACCTAGAAACTACTACTAAAAGTAAATTTGGGTCCTGACAACAAGGCCTAATGAGGTACCCAAGCACAACCAAATCTTTGAAAAGAGGATAAATAAAGAAAACCACATGGGAAAAACCCTGCTCCAAAAAGAGATGGAAATAATGCTAAAAATAAATAATGTAGGATTGAAGAAGTCTCCAAACTAGGGAATGTCTCAGAAGATAGGAACAAAAGATGATTATGAAGAACACCACTGACACTACCAAACTGTTGATCTGAAGAACCTCAACTGTATAGAACATGACCAAGTAGAGAAGACTAAGTCTGAAGAGTTGATCAATTGAAGATGAAAGGTATCTTCATGGCCTCCAAAAATAGGAATGAAAGAATGTTTATATGGTAAATGATCCATCTCATCAAAATGCATAGTTATCTAGCTAATACAATCACCTAGTACATAGGATAAAATAATGAATACATAGCTCACATCATCAAACCAAGAAAGCAATAACACAAACACAACCGCTCTATAATGTTGAGAGGTAAGACATGAACAATAGAACTGAATGCAATATCTCCTGCAGAAAAAAGAACCAGGAGCATTGAGAGTGTAAAAGAAGTACAAACACCTATAATGATGTGTCATTGACACATCATGAGGCTAATGTCATGGAAGGAACACTCACTTGACAAAGGAAGATGGTGAATATGGCCAACACGAACCCCCTAAGGCATTCTACAATGTAGTGCAAGTACAAAAAAACACAAAGATGTGCAAGATCCTAAAATGTAATAGAGTGACAATTTATCTTAATGCGTTTGCAAAAATACTACAAAAGGATGTCAACAAAGAACAAAAGAGATATAAGATTGATACAAGAGATAGTACAACCCATGAAAAATCATTCGAAGCAACAAAATTGATCTTTGAACTTGAAACAACCATGATATCCACCAAAATGAAAAAAATCAAAAAAATGAATGGGATGTGCTTGGAGCAGAATATGGAAAATAAAATGTCTCAAGATGTCTCCAAAAGTGCAAAATAGAACCTCTAACTTTGACTACATAAATAGACAACCAAATATCATCAAAAGTCCAAATAAACTACACCATCACAATGAGCTTAGAATCAACTTTTTGATGATATCTCATTTAGGAAAAATGGAGTCCGGATCAACAAGTTATGACCAAAAAACCATTGGTAAGGTCAAAACATCACTGCCTTGGGACTAGTGCTAAAATGCCTCAGGAAGCGTGCCTAATAATAATAGAAATTACCTTGTGAATTTTTCCAGTTTGTAATAGAAAATGTCTCTGGAAGCATACAGGTTTCGTACCAAAATCACATCGGGAAGTGCACTAGTTCCATACCAAAATTACATCGAGAAGCGTATTAGTTATGTACCAAAAGTTGTCTCGATTTCTTTGCCAAAAAATCATGCCGAAAAAAAATCTTGATTTATGTGCTAGAAAATCTTGATTACTATGCCAAAAACATCATAAGATCATTGCCTCGAGAGCTGTTCATAATTTGGGAGCAATGTTTTTGCCTTTGATTCCAACAGTGTCCAAATTAGGCAAATTGTATATGAAAATAAGGGTTTCTGGGCACTCTGAGCTCAATGATGATGTCTATTTATGCTCAAAATGACCCAGAAATCAATGACCCACCAATCCAAAATAATCATTATGAAGAATTGAAACCCTCTAAAAAAAAAGAATAGATCTGAAAGCCAAGCCAAACTCCTCATAAATAGAATAGGGGTATGAAGATCTGGAGCTTTGACACCATGTTGAAGTTGATGAAAGATCAACCCCATAGCTCCCAAGAATCATTTGCATCCAAACACCTATCAGAGAGAGAGAGAGAGAGAGAGAGAGAGAGAGAGAGAGAGAGAGAGAGAGAGAGAGAGAGAGCCTGGAATTCCCAGATTTACGGATGAGACATTCTTGATGAGCAAAAAGAGAAATTATTATAATCAAAAGTGAATCAATGTTAATTACAAAAAGAGATTGTGCTTATAAATGTGATCAAAACCCTAAAAGGTAAAACCTAGGTTGCATTATAATAATTAATAAGAGAATTAATTATTAGATGCCTAAAGTTTAGCTTAAGTGAAATAGAGTTAATTAGTAAATGTCTAATTATTCTAACAATATATATGGTATTGAAATATAGGAAGTCATAATCATAAGATCTCATCTTACTCTTAAAAAATAAATATTACATAATTTCCAAAATGTTTCAATTATGACTCACTCTATTACTGCATATCATTTTCCACGACCCTTTTGACTGCAAGCTTATAGGATCATTTATGTTAACTTGGTCAAGTAATACAAATAGTTCTTACAAATTGTTTATGTCTAGATCTCCTTGGACATTTGCTTAGGGAACATTAATATCAATGTACATTGTTGAAAATTGAACGATGTAAAAGATATTATATATTACAATTTTCTATCTAATTTTGTAGTAAACTATGGCTGATTTTGGCTTCCCAGGATGTGTGATCGAGTTTATATTCCAAGTCTAAATGGTGAGTGGGATTGTCCCCTCACTGGTGCAATTGAATCAACACATTTGAAAAATGTATTTGTTATAGAATGCCCAAATGTGAGAAATTATTGCGCATTGTTCTTGGCCAAGAACTTTTGAAAAATAATTATGGATCAACACATTATGCAGACATCATTTCTAAATTCCTTAGGAATCGCATGGACCTTTTGGAGAATGAGGAAATCGTAAAGTAACTTGCAAATGGATATGTGAAGAATTACTTCAAGCCTTTTGAAGACTATGATGCATATATATTAATACATATTTATAGAGATGAGTAATGTTGATGAAGGGTGCTCCCCTTAATACCTTAAACACATAACAAGTACAAAGAAGAAACAACAATTTGCCATAACAAAATATGGGTTTCTTATTATCATTGTAAATGTAGAATTATAGAATCATGAATTGCAATATGCTAACCCACATGGGCACCTTCATTACAAGAATCTATAAGACAAAGTTGCGAACTATCACGTAAAGCTGTCCTAGACAATGTACAAGCATTTCTTAAATAGATAATTTTATGCCACCCAAGAAAGTTCTAGACACTCAAACTTAATACCTAGGGCTGATAGACCCTAACAGTACATATAGAGTCAGCCAAATAAAAATTTGACATTTGTTTTGGAAGTTTTTGTTGACCCAACTTCGGAAGGCCATAACTCTCAAACCATTGCTCTGATTGGTTATTATAAATAATTTTCAAAATCCTCAACTTCTGATCTATAGGCTCGGATTCACTCAAGCACCCATCTATCAAGTTTTTGAGCCTCATTTGGGTAAGTTTAGGCCTTCAATGGTGAGCTTAAAGTTTATATACCAAAATTGCAAGCAAAAAATTTGCAATAAATCCATGAATACGCATGATATGGTATTGAGCCTCACTTGATAGATTGATATATCCAAGATGAGCATCCACTTATGAAATTAGGACATTCTGAGCTCATATGACTGACTTACTAAGTAGCAAGCCTCCACAAACAACAACTCTACATTAAGACAACCCTTATTCAAACAATGGAAATGATTTTTTTTTGGTTGATGCAAGATTGCTCTTACACCCAAGATGCTTTGCATAAAATGCACTCATAGGTTGCTTGTTCTCTCTTGAATCTCTAAGTTCATGTGGTATTATAACTTGTGTGTATAATTCCCTAAGAATTACAATAAAAAGTAAGTATAAATCTATTGTAGATCATG
The DNA here is from genome assembly GCA_028749045.1 of Cupressus sempervirens. Taxonomy (NCBI): domain Eukaryota; kingdom Viridiplantae; phylum Streptophyta; class Pinopsida; order Cupressales; family Cupressaceae; genus Cupressus; species Cupressus sempervirens. Next base: position 405,988,456 of record CM053788.1, on the reverse strand, counting down.
CATTGCATGCTCACCATTTCCTATTTTCTGAGCAAGATGCATTGAGAATCACAAATGTTTGCAATGCAATGATAATCCTGCAAATGTACATGTCTCCTCTTGTGGTTCCACTTTATGAACCAGTCTATAGTTCCATGAAAAGAACCTCTACTACGTAGGCTTTTAGAAGTTGTAAATTATTTTTCAAAGTTGGTTGTCATGGATAAGCATTTGAGTGATATGAAAAGGAGGATTTGTCATGTTTTTGTAAGAAGGTAGACTTATTAATTTCTTGTTCTCTTCTATGTGATGCCATACATAATTATGGTACATGACAATAGAAAATGATAGATTTGAAATTAAATCTAGTGTTGCTTTACACAAAGAGTAATAATTTGACAACAATTTATCAAAACCCTTTTCAAATTTAAAGATGTCAAAGGGAGACATTAAAAAATGGGTATATTTCTTGATAAATGATGTCTACTTATCTAGTAGTTTAGAATTTACCCCACATATTGTCGTATTTCATTAAAAAATATGTATTATGATATTGTGCACAAGATTTTGCTTACAAATTGTTTGTTCTATATTATAACTTTTTAAATGAATCATATATTGAAAATATAGAAATCTTTCACGACTCATCCTTTTTTTTGTTTCAAATTTCATAGGCTCTTGAAGTGTGTTAGGAGTTCTTCAATTTCAGAATAGATTTGACAATACCAATTGCAAGAATCTAGTATGTTTCCATCTCGACATGTGGAAGTAGAAGTCCAAATTTTATCTCTAATTGTAGTCCTAAAGTAGTGGAAATGATAAGTTAAAAAATAAAATTTAAAAAAAACCTCTTTGTGTTGTCCAGCTGATCACGAGCCCCACATGTGAGCACCTCCCTTTGTCCATAAAGCATAAAGCTTTAGACAATGGTAATGAGAAGTTGTTTAAAAGAAAGATTTGTTTTTTTTTAACTTGTAGTTTTGAAATAGTGGGCATGAAAATTGTTTCTCACATACAATAATAGAGTGATGTGCATGTAGTTTGATGAGAGTTGTAGGATTTTATTTTTAGGAGACAATGTTTAAACTCTCAAATTATTAATCACATGATATTGTACTATGACACTACTGATAGCAATTTTTAAAGCATAAGAATTTAAGTGCTATTCATATTTGTGCAGATTTATGTTTCTCATTTTCCCTTATTTTATTGTAAATTTTCATTCCACAAATGTTTATATCATTTCTCACATATAACAACAATTTTTTGTTTCAATTTTATATTATTTAGATACCATCAAACATAGTTGGAAAATAAATTTTTAAGATAAAACTTTAGTTGTCTCAATAATAATTTAGTTCAATATGTTATTCAAAAAGCAAACTTTTCAAAAATTTCCTTATGAAGTCATATATCTTGATTAGGTTCAAAACTAGAAAGGAAACTCTAAGTTGTTTAGTTGTCACAAATCTTGACCATGTTGAAATCTAGAAAGGAAATTTTGAAATGATTAGTTCTTAAGGTCTATAGGAATATGAGTACAACATTATATATAGCTATGAAATTTTCCAAATGCAACCCTTTGACAGTTCTACAATGTTCAAAATGTATGGACAAGACAATATTTCAAGTCACGATGAACCTGTTGAATCATTGGTCCAATCTTTCAACAACTATGGAACCTTTTATTTCTCAAAGAGAATGCCAAAATGTTGAAATGTCATTCTGTGATCTCTTAAGGGTGGATATGTTGGAAAATAATTATGCATGGATGCAACATGCATACATTGGTTTTTTAGAGAACTGACCAACTCCATGACCCTTTACAAAAGAGTTAAATTGTAGAGGAATTCCCAAGATCTCATGTTAGACATTATGAAGAAGCTCTTAAGGAATATGACGCATGTATTATTCAGTACATGACATATCAGGCCAATGCCCAAATCAAGGGATAAGTCATCCTTCAATCTCTTACTACATGTCTCTATATGGTCTATGTTTATTATATATTATAAACAACAATACACAATAATTACAAAGCTGTAATAGATCACATTTCGTATGTTGGTCATCTGACAATCTTAGACCATATTGTGACTAAAATCTTTGATGTAGGAGCATCGAGTTTGGATTTTGGTGGAGTTATGATTTTCATGGTTAGGGATGTGTTGGAGACACATTGGAGATGTAGTGCCGGCCCTTGTTCACATCGTTCTGGACACATTGTTGTTATTATTGTCGGACTATGTTAGACTAGTTTTATTTTAGTAGCATTGTTTTGAGACTATCAGATATTATGCTATGGATTCAGTTGATGTATGATGAGATTATTTAGACTCTACATTTCATGTATGCATGATGATTATTAAATTGCTTTTAGTTATTGATGATGATTAGTTAGATGGTTTATTATCACATGTTTTTTATTATGGATACTTACCCCATACTTGCATGTGTATGGTGTGCGTGTTTGTTCTTATGTATGACATTTTTGATGTGGTTAAGGAAGGCATTCATAGTCACCTACTAGTCAGTATCTACATGATGCACCACTTCGTGCCATTGGCTGTTTAGCTTAGCAATATATATATTGTATGTACATGCGTGGTTTTGTTGTAGGTTGCAGGTATCGGGTATCGACTTCCTTGAATTGCTAGGATGAGCGTACCCTATCACACTATCTCAATGGTAAGAGAGGGAAGATAAATTCTCAAGTCCAAATCCTAAACTCCTAAACCATTTGTCCTAGTGAGGTAGGACAAGTATCTGGATATTTTACCTTTTGAATGTGTTGGATGACATAATTCATGATTTTTAACCCTTCAGACTGATTTTGTATGAATTGTTCTATGATGAGTTTTCATATTTTATCTTGGAGGTCTATGGTGAATTTTCTATTAATTAAGTCTTAAATAAATAGATTTAATTAATAAATTAATTATGTGGAAAAAATTAATATAATATCATGATCTTTGATATTTTGATAATAATTAATTAAATGAGAAGTAATTGAGAAAAGAATTAAATAAAAGAAATTAGAAATTAAAATTAATAATAATAATGAAATAATAATAAATTAATAAATAAATAAAAATAATAAAAGTAATAAGAGAATTAAAATAAAAGTTATAAGCTTGCCTAGGAGTGAACGCACCTCTTGATTTCACATATGTCAACAACACAGGATTTAGAGCACAAATTAAGCACATGGTGTCTACAACCTTATGACTCATCTAGAAGGTTGGAAAAGACTCATGCTTAGTTGCCAACACCTTCTGGTTGTTTCAAGAGACATTCTGGGTGCTTCTGGAGAATTCTTTATATTCAGACACTCCTAGAAGCTTAGGGAGAGCATTTGGAGAGTGTTTTTGGAGGACTCGGGAACGTGGGAGAAGGAAGGAGCTTGTTCTGTAGTTTTTGAGGAGAAGCGAATTAGCATCAGTATCCGGGTAGACACTTGTAATTTTTCCTATGTTAATTCCACTTCTTGCACTTCCTGTCTTCTTCATGTCTTTTGAGTGTTTTCTGAGGATTTTCATATGTTGGTTATATGCATTTTGTCATTTTATATGAGAAATTTTCATATGCATAGATCCGGTGAAATTATGGGGCTAGGGTTAAAATTTATAGTCAAACCTATTAGAAGAATTAATGGATAAATTTAGAGAACAAATGTGTTATAGGAAAATTCTTAAATTGGAAGCCTTTAAAAGATTGTGTATATGATCTATGCATGTTTTTATATTTTTCCAAATCTGCATACATATATATATACATTTATACACACACACACACACACACACACACACACACACACACACACACGCATGCACGCACGCACGCACGCACGCACGCATGCACACACACACACACACACACACAAATGTTTATGCTGTAATATTTAATAAATCTCTGAGTGTGTATGTATATATATATATATATATATATATATATATATATATATATATATATATATATATATATATTATATATACATATATATACATTTATCTACATACATACATACATACATACATACATACATACATATATATATATATATATATTGAAAAACCTTATTATAAAATTTGAGTCGCACTTCGCATTTGGAGAAAAGCGTTTTAAAAATGTTATAAAAATATATATTATAAATTATGGAGGGGCAGGTTATACCCCCATACCCCTCCCCCCCCAACATTCCACTGCCTTTATTGGTCGCAGGGTACCTACGGATGCAGTGTACTCGTGATAGCACATTTCGTGCATAAGTCGCAGGGTACCCGCGACTGTCAACCCACGACAGCAAGTCACATAAGTGATAGTCGCAGTGAATGTATGTCATATCATGACAATCGAGCCCTTTTTAATTTGCAATTTGGTTACGTTTTTTATATAAATGTTTATGTTATGTATAGATATGTTATTGATTTTTATTATATTTTCATAATGATATTAAATATTAATATTATATATTATGTATAAATAAATATATATTATATATTAATAATTGTTAATTGATTAATTAAAAATAAATGGAATTTTTATTATTAGTTTTCCTTTCAATTAAAATAATCATCTTATAATGTTCTAGTTTATTAATATAAACTTAAATGTAATTTGAAGGAAATTTGTAAATGCTTTTATCGAGTTGAATTTTTAATGTGTCCTGTTGGTTTTGGATGGGGGTCATGTTCAAATAATATTTATATAAACAATATATCATTAGAATAATTGGTTAATCGATTCTAGAGCTATGAGAAATTTTAAACTAGTACATGGGTTAGATAACAATGTACGAATTTCTCCATTCAATATCTAAATTTGGAAATGAAAACTGAGACCTCCACATTTTATTCAACTATGTAATTTTAGCAAACCAAAACATGTGCTTGCATTGTGTTTACTCTATGCTTCTTGTTTTGGGTTTTTGGGTTGACTAGTGTTGACCAGTATAGGACGTCTACCAGAGGCTCGGGGGTTATGATTGTGATGTCATGATGATGTCTTTTGATTCTGATCTTTATAATTCCAACCATGGATATGTGATGGTATGCTCTATGAGATGTTTGTAATTACTAATTGTTATTATTTTCCAGTCTTCTTGTGTGAAGCTGAGATTCATATGTATGATACATTTGACTTAACCATTTTGAGTCATCGATCAATTATACTTGGGTTACTTTCCAGTCATTTGATGGGATTGAATTTTTTATCTGATCTTGATGATGTCATGTTGTGACATGTTTTGACTCAACCATTTTGGAGTCTTCGATCAATATTATTTGAGATTTTTTGGTTGCTTATTAAGAACCAATGATTGTTGTGATTATCAAGGATTTCTTCAGTTGCCAATAGAGAACTGTTGTGGTCATGATTATCTATGGATGCTTTTTAGTTGCTCATGGAGATTTGATGTTTATATTGTGGATTATATTTTGGGTATTTGTGATTTATGATACCATGAGCTTAGGGTAGGTTATCTACTTGTAGTGTCAGGAAGTGGCTTGCAATGGGGGCCGGGGCCCTAAGAGGCTACTAGGGTAACTCATTGTAAGTTGTCTTAATAAGTGAAAACATTCACACCTAATACTAACTTAATGAACCTAAAAAGATGATTGTTTTGTTCTCACCCATGCCTTGAGTGCTTTTATAGACTAGGATGGGAGTAGAGAGAATGCTTGGTTGCGACCTTGCATTCCATAGTATGCCTCGTCTGTATGAGAGGATACTAGTGGCTACACAGGGATCACTAGGGGGCCGGGGTCTATTGGGAGACTACCAGGGTAACTCTAGCATGATCTGTGCGATGACACTTTCTCGCTTGCATAGTAGGTTTCCTACATGTCTTTGTTGTGCCTTTGGGATTAGATGCCGATTTTGTGATTAGAACCTTTGAGTTAGTATACTTTTAAGATTTCTAGACTTAGAGAGTATTTATGCTATGTGATTTTGATAGCCTATTTGGGACTTGAGATTATCTCCTCAGCACGGTGGGAGTGGACCATTTAGGTTCCACGCGGTCAGGTGGTAGTGCTTTATCACTCTTATCATTTGAGACTCATTTGAAGACACTGTGGCTAATGCATTTGCTTGTTGGCATCTATCTTCATTCTATTCATGGATTATGGTGGTGGACATGTATCCTTATATTGATGATTTGCGTATGTTAGATGATGATATCTTATGCTTTACTTTGCATGTTAGATTTCTTTTCTACATATGATGTAGTATGATTAGGAGTGACATTCCTACTATGTTAATACCAATGATCTCTTTGATGATTTAGAATGTTATGCACGGAGGGATGGCTAGGGCCCACGATGGTCTAATGATGCTATTTACGATTGGGAGGAACCGTGCACTTAGTTAATTATGTTTGATTACTTATGGTTATCTCTTATGATGATGTATCATGTATGATTTGTGGTTTTATTTATGCTATTGCATCATGGATTAGATTTAGAATGATGATATACTTTATTTCACATATGTATATTCTTTTAAGCCTTTCATGCCCTGTGACATGTATAGTGGATGATTGAGCAATCTGAAATGTAATTACTTAAAGGACACTTGTATATTGTTTAAGTATGTTGGATGTATAATTATTATTTCATGAGGATGTGATGTTAGATTAATAGTTAGTTTAGATGTAACTCAACATTAAGGGATCCATAAAGAATGTAACCTGTTATGTATGTTATGTTTACTTTCATTTAGATTGATGCTATTGCTTCCATTACTGTGTATAAGTTGTAAATGGTTTTTACTTTCATGATTAAAAAAAATTCTACCAAACTTAGTGAAATTTTAGGTTAATTCTTTGGATCCCTTGGCAGGGCGTTACAGGAGAAAATTTCCTCATGATTGCATAGAGATTGGATGGATTGAGTTGAAGTTTGAGCCATTTTACCTTGTTGCTAGAGATGTGTTGTCTGGTTTCTGGGTGCCTATTGCAGGCTATGTAACTAATTTTGGGCAATGAGTTAGAGGAAGAAAAGTTCAAGGATTGAATAGGGCCTAAAGTACTATTTGTGGTTAAGGTCTCAAGTCCTAATTCATTATAAGTTGGGAGATATGGCAATTATCCTGGAGTATCAATTTTTGGTAGTTTGCGTGATGGGTTTCTGTATGTGACTTCCAAGATGAATCCAAAGTTATCCTTAATGAATCAGTCTTAGAGAGCTTAAGGGATTTTAGAAGACCTAAAATTATACCTTTGGCTCTAAGCACAAGTTCTAATTCAATCAGAGCTAGGAGATATCATGATTTTTCTCGGGTATCAATTTTTGGATATTTAATTATTGTTGGAGGCCGACTTGTGGCTCTTCAAGTATTTAATGTTAGGTTTATTTAATTTTTAATTGCTAGGATGACTTGTGGCTTAGTTGGGTATAATTATGGGGGGCCTTGTGGAGTATTTTAGTCATTCATTCATGGAGTGATTCATTCATTTCAGAGGAGTAAGTCTGGAGAGTAGTTGAAGGGTGAGTTTTCGTGAGTCTGTGGATAGAGCACCGAATGTGAGGCAGTTTATAGTAGGATTGTGATTAATCATCCAACTTGGAGAAAAGCATGGAAGATGAAGTAGCTAAGTGAGAGAATATTCTCAGAATGTGTGGACATAGCACTGAATGTGAGGCAGTTTACACTGGGATCTTGGATAAAGTTTGAGAAGGGCTAGTAGCTGTGGCTTGGAAAACAAAGAGATTGCTTGGTGGGCTTGCGAGCACAAGCTGAGATGTTCCTTGGAGGTTTCTACCAAAGTGTGGATCTAGACTAGCTAGGGTTTGGATTGGATCTTGCTGGATCTTGTAGAACTATTACTTGCTTTGTATTTGGCCATAACTGGGAAGGCCTTATAGCCCGACACATTGCATGTAACAATTATTTTATGAATAAATTATTGTAATTTGGTATTAGATCTTGCATTTTTATTTGTTTCCACTATGTAGTTATTTTCTAGGGGCTAGGACATCTCCTTTGGGGATTCTCCTACCATGAATTGTGTCAGGTGGTATTAGAGCTCAGTTGTTCCTAAGTGTGTAGAAAGATCGCCAAAGTTGTGGCAGTTTGCACTAGGATTTGGGTTGGACAAGTAGATCTAAGTTGGTCTTGTTTTGGTGGTGGATTTTCATTTTGTAGAACTAGATCTCTTGGTTGTGAGGTGGAAGATTATGGTTCTAACTTATGATTATAGAGGGCTTACAGATGGACCGATTGATGCAAAGATGGAAGACTGATCTTGTTGAGGCATGATCATAGAGAGTTTGTGGATTGTAGACCCATGGTCCTAGACTTGTGATGTGGTTCCTGATTGTTCATGCAAGGTGGTAGGTTGTGATTTGACTTACAAACAATTCAAGGTTGTCACAAGGAGTGTGGGAAGGATTTTTTGTAGAGGGTTTGTGAATATCTTGGAAAATGGCTCAGAGAGGATTGGACCCTGAGATGATTGCAAATCTTCATGATGTGCTGGAAAGGAAGTTTTCTAAGATATCTACTTGGTTTGAAGCTATTTTGGCTGATCGAGCTAAGGAGGTGGTTGCTCAGTTTGAAACTAGTTCAAATGATCGAGATAAGGATAGGATGGGGAAGACATTCCATAGATGTTTGTGGAGCTGGAGTTTACCGATCCAGAAGAGAGTTGTCTGGCTAGTTAGTAAACTTGTTCATGAGAGAAGATGGCATAGAAAGGTCAAGGTGGAAGAGGTTGGTTTTGTTGATAAGATTGTGGAGTCTGATACAAAACTTATAGAGCAGCTGAAGATTGTTTCTAAAGATATTCTTATCCTTGTTGATGTTGGGAGTCAGGTTGGTTTGCATGATCAGTTGGCCGAGTCTAACATGGAGATTATAGAGCACTTGGTCATGGATGATCCAATTGTTTTTGGTGGTGGTGAGTTATGTATTATAGAGAATCTTGTTGTGAGCAATGAGATGGTTGGTGTTGAGAGTTTGGCATATGTTGATGAGGAGTTACATATTATTGCTAATGTGAAGTTTTTTACTGCTGGTGTGGATTCACTAGTTGCTGATGTGGATGAAGGTTTGCTGTTGAAGCATTATGTTCAATTTTTTCTTGGGTCTAAGCATGCTAATTGGGTTGATGATATGTATTTTATGTTTCATTGGATGAATCATAGATGGTTGATTTTTAGATTTGTTCTATTGACTTTGATGAAGTGAAAGCCTTTGTTAAAGATGAAGTTGGTTGCAAAACTTTCTTTGGGCATCAAAGTATGGGACATACTTTTCTATTTACATGGGGAGTTTGATGTAGGATCATCAAGCTTGGATTTTGGTGGAGTTATAATTTTCATGGTTAGGGATGTTTTGGAGACACTTTGGAGAACCTTTCCTCATGATTGCATAGAGATTGGATGGATTGAGTTGAAGTTTGAGCCATTTTACCTTACTGCTGGAGATGTGTTGTTTGGTTTCTAGGTGCTTGTTGCAGGCCGTGTAAATAATTTTGAGAAATGAGTTAGAGGAAGAAAAGTTCAAGGATTTAAGAGGGCCTAGAGTACTATCTCTAGTTAAGGTTGCAAGTCCTAATTCATTATAAGTTTGGAGATATGGCAATTCTCCTTGAGTATCAATTTTTGGCAGTCTGCATGACAAGTTTCTGTATGTGACTTCCAAGATGAATTTGAAGATATCCTTAATGAATCAGCCTTAGAGAGCTTAAGGGGTCGTAGAGGACCTAGAGTAATACCTTTAGTTCAAATCACAAGTTCTAATTCAATCAGACCTAGGAAATATTGTGATTTTGCTTAGGTACCAATTTTTGGATATTTAATTGTTGTTGGAGGCTCACTTATGGCTCTTCAAGTATTTAATGTTAGGTTTATTTAATTTTTAATTGCTAGGATGACTTGTGGCTTAGTTGGGTATAATTAGGGGGGTCTCATGGGGTCTTTTAGTCATTCATTCATGGAGTGATTCATTCATTTCAGAGGAGTGAGTTTGGAGAGTAGTTGAAGGGCAAATTTTCCTAAGTCTATGGACAGAGCACTGAATGTGAGGCCATTTATAGTAGGATTGTTATTAATCATCCAGATTGGAGAAGAGCATGGAAGATGGAGTAGCTGAGTGAGAGAAGATTTTTAGAATGTGTGGATAGAGCGCCAAATGTGAGGCAGTTTACACTAGGATCTTGGATAAAGTTTGAGAAGGGCTAGTAGCCGTGGCTTGGAAAACAAGGAGATTGCTTGGTGGGCTTGTGAGCACAAGTTAAGATGTTCCTTGGAGGTTTCTACTAGAGTGTGGGTCTAGACTGGCTAGGGTTTGGATTGGATCTTGAGGGATCTTGCAGAACTATTACTTGCTTTGTATTTGGCCATAACCGAGAAGGCCTTACAACCCAACATATTGCATGTAATAGTTATTTTATGACTAAATTATTTAAATTTGGTATCAGATCTTGCATCATTATTTTGTTTCCACTGTGTGGTTATTTTCTTGGGGCTAGGACATCTCCTTTGGGGATTCTCCTGCCTTGCACTGTGTTGATCTCCTTAGTTTGCAAGAAATTAATATTCTTCCAAATGCAAATTTCTTGTATAGTAAGCTTGCACTTTATGAACACCCCATGGTTAATGACATTGTCTAGTTGTGGGGAGAATATCAAAACTATGAATGCATTCTAAAGGTCACTTGTTATGATTAGACATGTAATGCATCTACATGCAATTTTCTTGATTAACATACTTGCAATTGTGTCCTTTTTAAATTTCAAGTAGAAGTATGGAAACTTCCCATGTAGATAGAGTTGTTTTCTACTCCATGTCTGCTATTGTAAATTAGTATACTTCAATTTCAATATAATTCTTTCAAATTATTTCAATATTTAATTAAGGTAAGAGAATTATTGAACAACACTTCCTTATTCAACTACATGGAATGTTTGAAGAGAAAAATGTAGGACTTAATATGTACAATAAATCTGCTCTTCCGATTCACCTTAACCAATAATCAGGCTTCAACTATTAATATAAAGTTTAAATATTCATGTGGTTGGGTTGACACATTTGATAGAGAGAACTATGGTGTTTAAATTTTACTCTTACATCTACATATAATTGTCATCAATGCAAGTCTCCATGCTAAATTCTCAAAGAACCATTGTTTTACTTGAATTAGTCATGTTAGTCGAATTATGCATTCTCTTGGTTCTATTTTTTATTACAAAGGAAACACCTAAGTTCATTCTTATGTTGGATTCAAAGGTAATAATCTTCTATGTAATTTTATACATGATTGAGAAATACATGTAGTGTGCAGAGCCTTGAACAAATTAAGCTACAATAAAGTATACATTTGAACATTGAATTGCAGTACATTTTGATGTTGTTATGATGAATGAGTAGCCAAAATTAATGTACAAGTACTAATTATTGTTATACTACTTTTAAATTATTAATTATAATGATATAGACATTGTTCTTATTCCTTTATGGTTGATATAAAATAGGGTAGTCTCTGTGTTTTATTGCATTGTGAGTGGAATTGTTTCCTCCACTAACACTGAAATACACACATTTCAATACTCTTAAATTATTAATTATAATTGTATAGACATTGATGTGTATGTACTAGAGATGAATAATGCCCTCATTGGCGGCTTGTTCTCCCTTAAATCTCCAAGCTCATGTGATGTAACAACATGTGTTTATTATTCCCTAAAAATTACAATAAGCACTAAGTATAAAGCTATTGTAGATCATGCAATGTATGCTCACCACTCTTAGTTTCCCTAGCCAAAGGTATCTAGAATCTCAAATGTCTACAATGCAATGATATTCTTGCAAATGCATATGTCTCCTCTTGTAGTTTCACTATATATGCCAACCACTTGATCAAGGAATTGGCCTTCTAGTAACTATGTTAATAAATAGTTTAATGCACAATGATGCAGGACCATATTGCTTTACGAACATAAAAGTGCTATTGCACTTTGAAGTTGACATCAAAATACAATTGTAGTCTTTGTAAGTACATATGTATTTGTGTCACAATAACATGGATTTAGTTGAAATAATCATGATAGCTAAAGTCTGCATTCTATTGATGGTTTTTTTACAGTCAAACGAACATTGATATTCTTCCAATTGTTGACTGCCAATGTAATTATCTTTATGTAATATCATTTGTAATTGATTTCTTAGTGATTCTCAAAATATCAATTGCAATTTGAACATTATATCATAAATCTAAAATGACTCACCTTTGACAATGAACAATTTGCATTACAATATCTTGGTGCTCTACGTGTGAGGGAACTCAAATGCATTTATAGTTTTTGGAATCTTAGATGTTTGCAACACAATGATATTATTGCAAATGCATATGTGTCCTACTGTAGCTTCACCTTATGCACCCATCATATTCTTGAGGGCAATGCATCCTAGTAGTAAAGTTGTGTAAATTGTAACAATGCACATCCTTCTACAACATTCATCCCAGTCACTAATTTCACATTTGTTAAATATTTGTGTTGTGTATGTATAAAATCATATACATTAATCATATTCGTATTACTATTCCCATAAAAAACATGTCCATGAAAGAATGACATTAAATTTAAGCTATATCTTAGAATTCATTGACGCTCAACAAATTCTAAGAAATGTTTCCTATTGCCAACAAGTTTTATCTCTCCACATTGCACAAGTATGGATTCTCTTAATGCATTCACTACAATGGATCCCCATTCATGAAAAATGAAAAATTGATTTACCTAAAATATCTGGTGCAACTATACAAGGAAGCTCATATAATATTTCATTGTCAAGATATCATAAGTCATTTCCGTCCTGGAAATCACACTACAGAAGAATTGATTGTCCTTTTCAATCTAGCATGCAAGACATTATTCTGTCAGCTATCGCCATTTAGGGGTACCGTTGAAGGTGACACACTTTTATCCATAATAAACCTTGTGGTATCATATCCAACTCTTTCACTTGAATGGATTATAAGTCACAACAACATAGAGCTTCTTGGAAAATGGTATGATGATGATACAAGAGCCCTAACAACTAAAACCATAAAACATCATTACTCATACCATTATTTGTTTGTATCTAACAATAGTTACATGTCACCTGGCATTCATCTTGTAGCAGATATTGGAAGATCGTGCATCCTTTATAGATGAATTAACTATTACAACATGATAACTGCCACAAGTATATACTTATGATGTATAAGATAAGGCTTATTCTAAATGAAAGGTCACAATTATTACGTACAAGCTATAATAGTAGCCAATATGACATAGTATAGTATGTATCTAGTAATTTCCATGTCATTTGTTTATTAGTGAAGTCACCATTTTGCTAGGGTTGAAAAAATCTATTACAATATGTATCTAGTCATTTGCATCTCACTTCATAATATACCAACACTTTTTCTAAATTTGAACTCAATAACTATGTGATGCAAATGTGGACATATCTTTGTTTAGCTCTATATTTTTTTCTACTAAGAACTAGTAACATTTTGGTCAACTTCATTTAATGTGTGCATAGTCAATTTTGCTACAAAAATAGATTGTTCTACCATTTATACAATAAGAACTAGTGATCTCTTAACCAATTGCATGTAATGTATGAGAGCAAAATTATGTTCACTTCCTTATTTGTTTCTCCTTGAAATCATTGTTTCCATTCCTTAAGATCTCTGTTTCCATAAGTTTCTATGTTCACACATGCAAGCTAACTAATTGCATTATCTAGCTTAAGAAATCCACAAATTAGAACCTCACAAGATAGATTAACATTCTTTTAGACATCTGTAGGTATAGACCACCCAAGATCTGAGAATTCATTTTCCAATGTTTGAATTTCCTATCTGGACTGGTGACCCCTTGCAGTGAATGGATGATATCCATAGAACATGATGACCAAGTTGGATAAGAAAAAAACTAAGCATGTGCCTACCTATGATGAACTTGTAATAAAGGAATGGATGGCACTAATCTTGATAATGTTGGTACACTTTACACTATTCTTCATAGTGGGGAATACTTTGTATTTTGTAGTATTGATTGTAGTGCACACCATATTCATAACATATGCATTTGGAATTTGAATCTTTTATGTAATCAAACTAAATCATAGTATGAAAAGAATGTTGGCGATGGAGGTAAGTTGAAAGTAACTATTGAGAATTGATCGTTATGAAGACTATAACAATGAGTACTTTTTATATGTTATTTTCCAAAATTGCATATGGTTTGCTATATTTGTAGAGTTGAAATTGTTGTTTGTGAGAATTTCTCATTTGCAATGTAGTATTAATATGTGTGTATTGCAACATGTGTTAGAAAAATTTCAATTGTGATATAGGAACATAATAGAGGAAATAGAGAAGACATATAGGGGTTCTCAGAAGCAAGTGTCTGGTTGAGTTTTACTAGAGATAAATTGACCTAAGTTGTGAAGACAAAAAATGGCTTGGAACATTTGACACAATAGAGCATTTGACCTTTGCATATGACATGACCAACATGTCAATCAGAGGGAGTAATGCACACACCAACTTTTTCCATGTCAATTGTACACCTCATAGTCAACCATGTAGTTTGCATAATACTCCCATATCAACCATAATGAGATCGAATATGTCCAAAAAAATAGTCAAAATTTGAAGCGAGTAAAGAACATGTGTTATCTTACGATAGATCTAAAATTTGTCCAAAAGTAAGGTCATATTGAGGTGTTAAGAAATGTTCAAGTGGTAGCTATGTTGCACAAGTGTGGAATCCTATAGAATAAAAATAAGAATGGTTAGGAAAATTTAATACCAAAGAGGAAGTTGTTATTACCCATGATATGACTGCAATTTCCTTCAAAGGATACAAAACAATTACAAATATTATGCATCTACATTTAGAGACACGTCAACCAAAAAGTGTCTCTAGCTTAGTGATAAATGAACTTGAATCAACTGATCGAGTTGAATGATCTCCAATAGAAACAAAAAATAATGCTCCATTGTCAATGGTCTATACTAATGATCATTTTGATTATATAGTACCAATCACCAAAAACCAAGACTTTCCAACTATGATGCACACAAAACTTAACTTCCTTGAAAATTTGCATAGAAACCTAGTATAATATTTTCTAGTGCAACAAAATATCGATACCATAGATGCCACTGACATAGATAACACATGGTCTTCAGAAATAGACATAAATTTTCATTACCCAATTTCTGAATCAACTTATCCTAGTGCATCTGGATTACCCAGTTTTAAAATGGGTTATTAGAATATAGATTCCTCAAATTTGATAACTCATGCCCATTTCAACTATTACAACCAAATCTTGTCGCTGTGCATCTTGCTAATGAAAAATCAATTTCTATAAATCTCAACATATACTCAAACATACAAAACTATGGCAATAATGTTGCTAGTGAAAATTTTCCTTCACCTTTGAAAAAACTTGCTAGCAAACCTTAGAACATGAACATGTATGGTATCAACCACAACATATTTTACTTCTACAATTTCTATACAATATCAAAATATATAGGTCTTGAATGTCACAATCACAATGATAATATTGTCCTTGAGGATCACCATGCAATTGATGATTCAAATAGCATAGACATAGAGCACTTGCAACATTATTACTATTGCTCGAC
Organism: Cupressus sempervirens; assembly: GCA_028749045.1. Classification (NCBI taxonomy): domain Eukaryota; kingdom Viridiplantae; phylum Streptophyta; class Pinopsida; order Cupressales; family Cupressaceae; genus Cupressus; species Cupressus sempervirens. Next base: position 405,972,817 of record CM053788.1, on the reverse strand, counting down.
AACATAATTGGCATATCCTACTTTCTCTTTGTCTTGCTATAGGACTACTCATTGCCAATGTAATACTCTTTTATGTAACATTGTACATAATTGAGATAAGCATGAAGTCCAAAAAAAGTGAAATGAAGAAGGTTACAAAGGAATATTTGAATGCTTACACACTTTCTTTAGTGAAATACGAAAGACATATATAAATTTATATGTAACCTATTTTTCTTATTTATAATTTTAACTGTGCATAATGTACAATTCAATCTTAGTATTTTGATTGGATCTCGATAATGAGTAATATGTGCAAATATGTCAAACTATAATAAAAATCTACCATGTGCCTGAAGAAAAATTGTCTAAAAAATAATTAAAATAATTTCTAATGCATTGTCTTATCCAAATATATATGATTTCACTACTTCTATAATTTTACAATTGTTTTAGGAAAAATATTGTAGAAAATAAGCTTTTGTAATGTTCTAAAATTTTCTCTCTCCTAAACATTTCAAATAGTAACTACACGTCTTTATATATTTGTAGTACATTTTCTTCCAATTAGTATAGATTGCTTGTAACCTGTTCACCTAGTAGGAACATATGCATGACGTAATGTGTAAAGGAGATAATTAGTTGTAAATGCATTAGATAACAAAGCTTGGTTTTCATATGTGACTTGAAAAATTAAAACCATACTATATCTGATGATTGTGATAAAGCATACCTTTGTCTAATAACAAAGATAAAAAATAAGTTATCTCTAATTGATTCTTGACCTTTGGAAATTCAACCACAAAAAGCAATGATTTAGAATAAAAAATTAATAGGAATGTAATTTGCATAAATGCAGGTTGATTAGTGATTGTGCTCCTTAGTCAACATTATTACTTGTTCATCAATGATTGAGGTCCTTAAATATTTGTCAACAATACTACTTGCTCAATCAATTACAAAAGAAAAAATTAGTCAAAATTACAATACTTCAAAGTAGAAAGCCTAACAATAAAATAGATTGATATTGCACTACAAAAATTCAAGAAAACTCTAATTTATATTTCTTAAAATAATGAAAGTGGAAAAATACGAATGCAAATCTCATTTAAAAATAAGTAACATTGACCAAATTCTTGAACAACATGGCTTGTACAAGTTGCATGACATCAACTACAATGTTGGTGATTTCTTATTTGATACATTTGAATATTTACTCAAATTCTAGCATACGTTAATTGAAATTAGTAATAGAATCATAGATTTCTTCATGATTTGCCTTGAAAATGATAATGAGGAAGCCAAAAATGCCTACAACCATGAATTGCATCCTGAATCTTTGAAAGAGATCCATAATGTATAGGATGCAAACACTTACATAGAATGTGACTTTCAACAAATGAAATCAACCAAAAATAAGAACAAGGTTTATGGGGAGATATATTTTGCATACACTATCTATCAAAGTGGCTCAAGGTTAGTATCTGTGTTTGGTCTATGAGAAGTGGAAAACAATATCTAGACCTCAATCAACGACCTAGTTCTATACCATAAAATATCATATTCCACGATGCAAATCCTTGGTGTGGGCATTTTGAACCATTGGTAAACAATATTTCCAAAAAAAGTATTGAAAGAAGCATGAACTTTCATAATTTAAAAAAAAATGATAAGGGACAACAATGATAAAAATTGTACCACCTTAAAAAACAAAAAATAAAATTTAAGACCAATACTCTAACATACAATTCAACAATGGATGACATTGATAATCCAATCAAGAAAACCTTGCTTGCAACGAAAAGGCTAATTAGAAGTAAAGGAAAAAAACATGAATCAAAGTCTAGTTAACAATGACAAGATGGAACCTCCATAAATTGTCAACCAAGTTAAATGTAAATTGCAAAAAGAATCATCTATAACAATGAATATGAAAATACCATAAAAAAGAAGAACTCTAACACGAATAGACAAATATACAGCTGAAATAGAAGATACACCAAGACATGTTTGCTCAATTTATCAACAATTAAAATTCAAGAAAAATAAAAATAAAATTAAGAAAATACACAATGATAAACAACACAACCTAACAAAATCTTGCTTTGCATTTCCAATGACAATATATGTAAAATGTGCAAGATTTCGTTGAAGAAAAAAATAATCCCAAAATTTATTGTCCCTATCAATATCAGCAAAAATGATCCAATAAACAATGTGCAATTTTTAACACAACTAGAGGAATGTTTGGTGTCATTAAGAATTGCATTTTCTCAGATCTAGGAACTTGGCTACAAAAAGTCACAACTTGGTTTGACTAGTTCCATCATAAATGTTCCTGTAAATATTGACACTATTCAAAATGCTTTTCCACTATCAATATCAAACACTTCAAGAATTGTTGTGTCTCTAAAAATATGTTTTCAATATAAGAATTCTTTATAAAAAGGCATGGTATGAACAAATATTATAATGCAAACATTACTTGATTTGAGTAAGACAACACCCTACAAAATGAAAAACATACTAATAAATGATAATTGGACTAAAACATTCGACATCTATAACAATGACAACAACATGGATGGTATGAGTCCTAATGATTTTGAATCTCAAAGGGAAATGAAAATTGACAACCCTAGTGACACACTACTACATGGGTACACAGATTCTAGGAGTATCCACAACATGGGGGACAAAATTATTGAAATCACTCTTACCCAAGACTCTTATCTAATTGGAATTTTCAAAGACAAATATGCCGAGGAGATAAATTTTCCAACACTTTTCTTTGGTGAACCAAGGAATTCTAACATTATGCGTAACTTTAGTTATCAAAAAATTGCACAATGGGAACTATTACATTATCATTAAGATTTTGCACTTCATACAAAAAATCTATTTTTCAAAACAATAAAAATATGAATACAACAAGTTTTGTCAACAATGTGGGTTCGAATTAGAAAAGAACAATTAAAAGGCAGGAAGTTGCTTGCAAAGGATGTTAAATGAAAACCAAAACTTAGAAAATATTAAAATTTGATATTGGATATATTGATTTTGTAGTGCCTAACCCTAGTTTACTTTTCATTTATTATTGCTCAACTCTTTTAGGCCAGCTTTATGATTATGTTTGATGATTAGTGACATTTGATTTCCATATTGTTGGATATTATTTCATACTCATTTGATTATATGATGAGTTACCTTAGTACTAGTTATTTCATGTATGCATGATTATTCTTTCGATGATGATGCTAGTATACAATGTTTTCAGTTATCTCATGATGATAGTTAGATGGATTATGTTTATGTGTTTTCTATGGATACTTACCCCATACTTGCATGTGTATGGTGTACATGTATGTTTTACTTTATGTATGATGTTTCTGATATGGTTGAGGGAGGGAGTTGTAATCACCTACTAGTCAGGATCTACACGATGCACCGCTCCCCACTATTGCATGTTTGGCTTAGATTATATGTGTATATACATGCTTGGATTTTATGTAGATTGTAGGTATCAGGTATCAACTTCCTTGAATTGCCAGGATGAACATACCCTATTGTAGTATCTCAATGGTAAAAGAGGGGAGATAGTTCTTGAGTCCAAATCCTAACCTTAAGCCAATTGTTCTAGAAAGTAGGACAAGTATCTGAGTTGTCTACCCTTCCGAATTTATCAAGTAACATAAATTTGTGATTTTAACCCTTGAGTTGATCTAGTAATTTGTATGTTATAATGAGTTTTCGTATTTAGTCTTGTAGGTCTGTGACGATTTTCTCTTATAATTAAATCAAATTAAAAGAGTATTCAATGATTTAATTTAATGGAAATCTTATAAAGAAAATTCAATATTTAATTATATTTAATTAATGGAAAAATTAATTAAATAAAAAAATTAAATTTAAAGATATAGTTAAAGTTCTAAATTTTGGCGTAATCATATTTATTTAATCTAATAATATATATATTTAGGAGTTTCATTTTTATAATAAACTTTAAATACTAATATTATTTAAGTTAATAAATATTTTATCAAAAATATCTCGAGAATTAATTAAAGAAAGAAAGAAATTGATTTAATATAGATATTTTAATTAAAATTGCAAAAAGGTTACACATGAAAATTCAAATATAATAAAGTAATAAAGAAAAGGGGTTTTGTGTGATTGCACAATCGAAGCCCTAAATTGGGGAAAAACTCTTTATTAGGAAATTAGAGTTCATTTCTCCATACTAGGATTTGAAGGAGCAATTTCCGAGAACAAGGTTTTCAGAAGAAGGGGAAATTGTTTGCAAGCTCTGTACATTCGTGGTTTTAGCATAAGGTCCAGGTAGGATCTTGTGGGTCTTGCACAATAGTTTCCATTCTTAGAATTCACTATCTTCTTTGTGTCTGGATGAATATGTTTTCAAGGTTCTAAATCAAGTTGAAACCCTTGTTGCAAATTTCATTTTTCTTCGTTGTGAGATTATCCGTATATGAGTTGATAATTGAAAACCCTCGTTGTAAAATTTTAGAGAGCTATATTTTGATACAAATAGGGTTTGGAAAAGATATTAGGATTATTTATACAGATTTGATTGATTTTTCATATTTCTCCTATCAGTTTATTTGGCAAAATTCTTATATATATAAAATCGAAATTGAAGTGGGGGGGGGGAGGCAAACTTATTTGTTTTAATAATAATACACAAATTTAAATATTGTGAGTGGGAGGTGGACCACCACACCCCACCTCCCTTCCTCTCCTTTTCGGTGGCGATCTCTAGGAGTGCTACACAGTAGTACTGTTGTGACAACAATAGGTACTACGCAACAATACTTTGCTGTTGCGACAACAGATTGCTACGATATTCTATATTGGCAAGCCGACGGGCCTTAAAAAACATTTTTTATGTTGTTTTTTCAATATTAAATTTTAAAAATAATTTAATAAATGTTTTTGTTAAATATAGTTTTTTGTTTATTAATTTAATTAATATGTTTTTAAATTATATTTCATAAATGTTATTAAATATAGTTTTGTTAATTAATTTAATTAATATATTTGAAATTATATTTAATTAATTAAATTAATATTAGATATTATTTAGTAATTTTAAATAAAACTTTATTAGAATTTTTAAGTATTGATTATGGTTATTAATAAATTACATTATTTTATTAATTAATTGATAATTGTTATTTAATAATTTTTATTTATTCTATTTTATAGTTTTAATAAAGGCATTGATTTTGTGAGTAAGTGTTAATCACGTGTTCTGATTTAAAAAAAGAAAATGGGTTCAGTTATATGGGAAAATTGTAAACTTTATCTAGTCGAAAATTTATAAATATAAAGTTGAACCTTAGTGTTAAACCAAAACTATACGTTTTCAAAACCAAACAAAACTATGAAACTATACTGCCAGTTGTACATTTTCTTATGTGTTGGGTTTGGTGTTGACTTAGAGTGTTGATAGTTTTGGGATGTCTACCAGAGGTTGGGAGTTATTATTTTGGTAATGTCATGTGATGTCATGGTTGTGTTTTGTGTACATGATTTTGGATCAGTCCTTTTAGGATGATTATATTAATGAGATATGTGAATTTTGATCAATGATATTTGAATTCTTTCCAATTGCTTGTTTAAGAATTGATGTGTGTTTTATGGTCATATGATACCTTCTACTTTTACTAAGCTTAGTGTAGGTTATCTTTATGTCATGTTGGGAAGTGGCTTGCAATGGAGGCCAGAGCCCTAAAGAGGCTGCTTGGGTAACCCATTGTAGGTTCTTTTAATAAGTGATAATATTTCATTAAATGAGAGTAAAATAAATTAATAAGACTTATTATTTTTCCTCATCCATGCCTCAAGTGATAGTACAAGCTAGGATGGGAGTAGAGAGGATGCTTGGTTGCAACCTTGTTTCGTTAGTATGCCTTGTCAATATGAAAGGATACTAGTGCCACATAAAGTCACTAGGGGGCCAAAGTCCAATGAGGCTGCTAGGGTAACCTTTGTGTTGACTCATGCAATGACACTTGCCCACTTACATAGTAGATTTCCTACGTGTCATTGTTGCCTATGGGTTTAGATGTTTTTTGTGTCTTGGTACCTTGAGTTAGATTGATTTCAGGTTCTCCTTGATCTAGATGTTGGATTTGACTTTTTGGATTGATACCTATATGGGACTTGAGATTATCTCCTCAACACAATGGGAGTGGGCCATTTAGGTTACCACAAGGTCAGGTGGTAGTATTTTTACTTTTACCATTGAGATCTGACAGTTCAATGCCATTGCTAGAGTTCTCTGTTTTGCATTTCTTTTCATTTTGTTCTTGTGTACTATGATGGATGGTTATACTCTATTATATTGTATTTGATTTCATAGATCTTACGAGATGATGTAATCTATTTTATGATATATATTCTTTCAACCTTTCATATCATGTGACTTGTACAATGGATGATTGTGCATTCTTATTATTTCCAATTTGCATCCTATAATTGTATATTATTTAAATAGATTCATACTTGTAGTTATTCTTTGATGTAGATTTTTTATATTTTGGATTTACTATTAATTAAACTTAGATGTGATTCAATGTCATGGGACCCTTAAGAGATGTAATCTGTTTATGTGTTGCTTATGTATGTGTGCATGTTATTGCTTCCTCTACATTATATATGTTGTTGTTAAATTATTATCTTTCAAAAAAAAATGTTTTGCAAACTTAATGAAAATCTAGGTTAATTTCTTTTGGGTTCCCTGGTGGGGCATTACATTTGGTATCAGAGCCTGAGTTTCTACATTGGGAGCTTTGGGCATATTAGAACAACATTAGTTGATAACTAGTTAATTGAAATAAAACTTAAACTATTTTATGTATTTATTAAAAAACTTTGACACTTGAACTTCAAACTAAAACATACTTAAACCTAGAAGTAGGTAAAATTGAATTGGAATCTTGTACTGTATTCAAAGCATATTTCTTATGTGTATGCTTTACAGTAGTATGATCTTATTATTATTTTAGCATCTTATTGTTCTTGGATATTAGGATGGTATCCGGGATGAGATCTTAAGTGAGAGGTCATAGCTTAGGCTATGGGTGAGGTAGGGATACTAGTGTGCATGAGTCTACCCATGAAGGTCCTATTCAAGAGGAGAATAGGGAAGAGCACCATAGTGAGCATCAACACAATTTAGAGGAGGTTGACCTAAGGAAGATTATGAGGACCATTATAAAGTGCATACCTCCTCTTCGAGGTGCAGATCATGAGGGTCACACCATGTAGGGAATGAGGAGAGACATAGGTCTAGGAGTCCTCAGAGAGAGCATCATGGTGATAGATAGATGTCAATTTAGGCTACTCAGATGAAGTACCTTCAAAGGTCCAAGATCAAACCCTTCAATGGGTTGGGTTCATGATATGTGGTAGAGTAGTGGCTAATTTCTCTAGACAAGTGCTTTTCTATACATGACTTTGACTCTAACATCAAAGTGAGCTTTTCCATTACCCACCTGGAACTCTTTGGGGCCACATAGTGGAACATTGAAGAGAAGAAGTTGGGAGTAGATATGATTACTATCACATGGAAGTTATTTCTGGAGAACTTCTGTGAGTGTTTCTTACAAGAGGCATGAAAATAATAGAGAGAAAATGAATTTCACAACCTGAGACAATACACTATGATAGTAGCAAAGTATGAGCAAAAATTCTATAAGATTATACCTTATGTGGGAATTAGTGATAGCTCACCTTTGATGACACAACATTTTATTTGGGGCCTTAAGAATTGTCTCATTGGGGGTGTTAATGTATTTCAGCCAAAAACCCTCAAGGAAGCAATTACATCGGGCTATACTGGTAGAGAAGAGTGTCACCTTAGGATATGGTGGCTTTGTGGGAGCACCTATAGCATCAGGGTCCAAGGGTAATCAAAACACAAGTGGCAACAAGAAACCCCCTTATCACAAGGGAAATCAGAACCAACACCAATAATAACCTCAGCAATAGTAGAAGGGATCCTACCCTCTAGCATAGAGTGGTGGCAACAGTTCCAACTCTAGGAACTTCTGTAACTCACAACATAATTGGAGAAATCATAACACTCAACTTGTGTAGAGCAACCAATCTTTTGCTAGTAGGGATAGCCACCAGTAGTTGAAGGCACCTCCAGTAGGAAGAGGGTTTGGTAGAGGCAGGAGATGTTATTCTTGTGGATAGTTTGGGCACATTGTAGCCAATTTCCCACAACATACATCTCACTATTCAAGACCTAGGCCAGCTACATTTGAGCCTACAGTTGGAGATGCAGGTAGATCTCATAGAGTATTTTTAGTGGTGGACCACCATCAGGCAGACCATCAGGGAACCATGGTTGAGACTATAGGAGCTATTTGAGGTACACCTCTCTCCATCTTGTTTGATTTGGCTACTATAGAATCTTTCATTTCACTATCCATAGTTGTTAAATGTAAGCTAGAGGTGATAATGCAGGGCTTGGGTTGGCAAGTAGAACTAGCTTTAGGAGCTAGGGTTCCCATAGATTCTCTAGTGCAATAGTGTGAACTAAACCTAATGGGGTTTGTTATGTAAGTAGACCTTCAGGTCATCCCTCTTGGTTCTTATGACATGGTTTTGGGTATGGATTGGCTTGGCTCTGATAGAGCTAGTATTGATTTTAGAAAGAAGACAATTCCATGTAAGGATGATTAGGGGAAGGACTCATACATTGTGGAAATCCAAAGACCTATATATCTATGGATGATCTCTGCTATGCAATTGAAGTGGATCTTTTGTAAGGGATGTTAGGTGTTTTCCATTATGGTGAGAAAACTAGAGGAAGAAGACCTTGCAAGGAAGACTCTAGACCATCCTATCTTACAAAAATATGTGGATGTCTTTCCTAGAGAGACTCTGGGCATGCCTCTGAAGAGGGATATTGATTTTGACATTGATCTTATTCCAAGAATGGAGCCTATTTCTATAGCTCCTTATTGCATGACGACTTAGGAGTTGAGTGAGTTGCCCCTACAACTTGAGGACCTTTTGACCAAGGGTTGTATTCAGCCAAGTGTTTCTCCATGGATAGCACTAGTGCTCTTTGTGAAGAAGAAGAATGATTCATTACACTTTTGTATTGACTATAGGTATTTGAAAAGCATGATGATTAAGAATAGGTATCCTTTACCAAGGATTGATGATTTATTTGATCAAATCAAGGGAGCCACAGTGTTCTCCAAGATTGATCTAAAGTTAGGATATCATCAACTTTGCATTTAGGATGTTGGCAATCAAAAGAACACCTTCCGCACTCGCTATGGATACTACGAGTTTATAGTGGTCCCATTTGGGTTGATGAATGCTCCATAGATTTTCATGTGTTTGATGAATGGGGTGTTCCATTATTATCTTGATCAATTTGTGTTGGTGTTCCTGGATGATATTTTGATACATTTTAGATCCTAGAAGGAGCATGGCGAACATCTACGATTGGTTTTGCAGTGCTTGAGAGATAATCAACTTTATGCCAACTTGGAAAAGTGTGATTTCTTTCAATTAGAGATACAATATTTAGGTCATATCACATCAGGGTATGGTATCTTAGTAGACCCTGTGAAGATCTAGGAAATGGTTGATTAGCTTGCACCCACTACTATGTCAAAGATTCGTAGCTTCATGGGTCTAGCCAATTATTATCGTAGGTTTGTCTAGAAATTTTCTAGAGTAGCATATCCTATCACTTCCCTTTAGAGGAAAGGAAAGAAGTTTATTTGGATAGAGAAATATGAGGAAACATTTGGGAAGCTCAAGGAGCTTCTGAAGAGTGCACCAATATTATCAGTACTTGATCCAACATGTGACTTTATGCTGTGTATGGATGCTTCCCTAGAGGGGATTGGAGCAATATTGATATAGGATAGATGAGTGATTGCTTATGAATCATGTGGACTCAAGGATCACAAGTTGAATTACCCTATGCATGATCTTGAGTTAGCTATGGTAGTTCATGCCCTAGTGAGATGGAGACACTTCTTATTGGGACACTATTTTGAGCTTCATAGCAATCATTGCAGTCTACAGTATATATATTTACATAGCCTAATCTGAATGCTAGGCAAAGGCGTTGGATGGAGTTTCTTTGTGAATATGACTTCAAGGTAAAGTATATTCAAGGAAAAGAGAATGTGGTAGCTGGTGCTTTGAGTCATAGGAGGCATGAGACAACATCTTTAACTCAGTGTAGATTTGAGGAGCCATATACTTTAGGCACTTCTAATATATACTTGGTATCAAGAGCTGAGCATGGAGATAGATTCAGACAAACTATTGGAGGGTGGTTTTCAGGTTATGTTTTGGAGTTATATGGCCTTTTCACTATTTAGGAAGGATCTATGTACCACTAATGGATGATCTTCATACATTGATCCTATCAGAGGCTTATCATGCACCTTACTCGACACATCCAGGTGTCAAGAACATGCATGGAGATTTGTGACGTCTATACTTTTGGATAGGGATCAAGCATGATATCTTTGATTTTATGGCTAGATGTCTTGAGTTCTAAAGAGTCAAGGTAGAGCATTGACATCCAACAAGGCTTTTATAGCCTAATCTCATTCCTTCATGGAAGTGGGATATTATCTCTATGGATTTCATTGTAGGATTTTCTATGACTGCTTATTGACATGATGCCATCATGGTCACTGTTGATCGGTTAACTAAGGTGGCACACTTTTCATTGATGAGGTCATCCTACACATCAGATTTAGTAGCTAATGTCTTCATGCATGATATCGTGAGATTGCATGGTATTCCTAGGAAGATCATTTCGGATAGGGATCCTATATTCACATCCACATTTTGGACATTCTTACAACATGATCTTGGAGTGTAGTTGAACTTCATCCCAACTTATCACCCAGAGACAGATGCTTAGACCAAGAGAGTAAATTAGGTTCTAGAGGATATGCTAAGGATATATGTGATGGATAGACAAACTCTTTGGGAGGATTATCCATACCTAGCAGAGTTTTCTTATAATAATGGGTATCACAATTCTATTGGGATGACACCTTTTTAGGCTTTTTATGGTCATCCTTTCCATACACCATTGAGTTGGGACAATTTAGAGGATTGCATCCTATTAGGTCCTGAGATGCTTCAAGATATGGAGCAATAGGTAGTGTG